>JAATLQ010035844.1:12530-38107 GCA_013421005.1 Heliconius erato x Heliconius himera | reverse complement strand
TCTAAAATCAGTATAGAGTCCATTACTAGTCCGTGAATAACTTTGGCACTTAGTTTAAAAGTTGAACGATGAAAGAAGAGTGGTTAAGACGAATTAAGGTTGTTCAAAGACGTCGATGCGGGACGAGACCGACATGACGGACGGTGCGATAGTCTGGGTGCTCTGACACAGGTTCATGCATTCCTCGCATCGGCACTTATCGTCTGCTTGCTTCCAGCATTCGCTATTGAGCAGGAGTGTCACAAAAGAATAGATGAGCACCGCCATCCCCAGTATTAAGTAGATTTCCATCTTGCACTACAAATTATATTCCTTGATTTAAAACAGACTTCTCGCGTATTAACTCATTTGGCACAGATATTGAATCACTTCTTATACTTTAATAACCTTTAGGGACACGAATTTAAAATTGTCATTTTATATTTTTCTTTAATCTTTTTACGTAATGGATATTTACCTCAAGTGAAAATTATTGTAATAAATGTGTAAACACAGAACAGTCAACGTTAATATTCCAAACTAATTAATGACATAATATTGGGGCTTAATACAGAAATACATAGTTATATATTATTATAAAACGTAGTTACAAATTAACAAAAACAAAGTAAGTACTCTTAATATAGCTTTTAAGGAAAAAAGGAACCAAGAGTCAAGAGCCTTTATCTCAGGATCGCTTGGATATATCGAGTTGAAATTCAAACCAAACCTACGGTCCCATGAAATATACCTACGGTCCCAAGAAATTCTGAAAAAAATGTATTTCTATATTTACTTTAAAAAAGGTATGGCCGTTTATATAGCAAAAAACGCGTATTTCGACACTACAAAGGGAATCAAACTAATAGGGTACTTCCGGTTAACTTAGAATTATGAAATTTGGCACCTAGCATCTACAGGTAGTAGTAGGGTAGGTAGGTGAAAAAAATTGAAAACTATACTATACTATATGTATTTTTTTTTCTGATTATCCCGCTGAAGAGGTCGTTCATCATCTATCTCTAATACAAATGAGCATAACTACTTTACACTTATATGGTATATCAAAACAATAGTAATTACAGCATTAATAGCTAAACAATAAATCACCGTGAGCTAGACAAACAAGTTGTGAAGAGTTTACCAATGAACCAATAACAATTGTTTTCCTTTACATTCATTTAATGAAAGCTATTATAGTCGGAGAGCTTTATACGCTGGACGCACACTGATATTCAATCGAGTACTCGGCGTGTACTAATTGGTGAAATCATACAATAGTGGGGTACTTTATGCATTCGATGTTGAAATACGCAAATAGATTTTGTACGATATTATTAGTAGAGATTTTGAACGAGGTAATTGGCGGTTCAGACTGAACATTTATTATTTGATATCGAATCATTTATTCACCATAAAGCTGTTCATTATACGTTTATATTATATATAGATATACCTGTGGGAAAACTTTTGTAAGTTTATTAATAATGACTTTACAAATAAAAATATACACTGACACTAAAACTTTTAGTGACAAATTCAGGTATTGTTTTATTTTGTTTCCGCTTTATGCTATATTCCGCATGAAGAAGAGGAAACCCAATGTTAAGAAGCTCTTCTCACCACACACTGTCCAATTTTAGGGACATTTTATGTTGATATGTTTCATGAAAAAAAATATATAAGTCAATTAATCAACATTATATAGAGTAAAAAGTAAAGACAGGAAAAATATATTTAAATAACTGGCACCTCTATAACGTATCAATCATCTCTCGCAAGATACGGCAAAATAAAAAAATAAATCAACAACGAATATTACATACGAGCAAAATATTATAGAGTAGCTAACTAGATTTTTTTATTCCAAATCGAATGTAATGCTACCATATCCGTAACCTGCGCTAAGTACGCAGGTTACGAATATGTCAGCATTACATTCTCTAATCTCTAAATGTAGCAACATATATATTATTAAACTGTGTTTTGTCATACACGGCTTCACAATCATTCAGTACGAGTTAAAAAAAACAGACTGAAAGGTATCACGAGAAGTTAACATGAAACTACTAACCAACCTCCCCGTTAAGAGATAATCACATTAATTTCTTATGAAAAGCTGAAGGGCGAAGTAAGTAACCTTAGAAGTAAGCACAGGAAGAGTAACAAACTCATTGGCGTCTGATTGGCCACATTGTTCCGATCCACGCAATCACGCCGCATTCACCCCGGGCCGCGCCGCTAAGCTCGCCATTGTACGACAAATCAAATTATCGACAGCCGCCCCAAATAACTCATTCCGATGCCTTTCATGAAACCTGAATTGCTGATAAGTTCCTCTAAAACGCTTCTGTGGATCGAAAATCCCTATCCCTATTGGAAATTGATTCTGTTCAGTACTGGTTATATCTAAACAGAAATGTCCAAGTCTCATTTATCTTACAATTAATTAATTTAGATTTACATTAACTCAGCAGACATTTGGCAGCTGTCATAAGGATACAAAACTTGCACTTCTCTTGACAAGCATATAGACATTTGAAAATGTCACACGAGAAACACACAAAGTTAACTGTATCATACAAATAGAGATATAAGATAACACAAAAAAGGCAGACAAATAAAAAGGGCCACTAAATAAAAGCCGAGGAAAATGTGAAATAACCGAAAGGACTTCAATCTTACGGTCGTTACTATTGTGTATATGTATTTGACCTTCCAGCGGAATTAATCATGGGTGCCCTTTTGGTAACTTATACTTAGGGTTGAGGTATGGACACCACTTTAAGCATAGATAATATCAAAATATCTGTTTTATGTGGACCCCATCAAAGTCAAATAAAATTTGATTACTGCATATACATATATGTATATAAAAAGCTGTATCGTTACAATTTGTGCGCGTATCTATAACAAAGATACACTTCAACTTCAAAATATAAAACCATTCATTGATCCTAGACAAGGTTACATTTATCAATGATGCACAAGGTGTAAACTTGTAAAGATATTTACAAATAAGTAAAAACAGCACCGGGGGTTCTGTACCACTTTCAGGATAGTTAGTCAACGAGAAATACAACTCTTAATAGTTGACAAACTTAAATTTGCGGGTTTTGTATTAAATGAACTTACAAATATTTTTTTCTATGAAATATCTAGAAATATTCACTTTTCTTTTTTCATTTATCTGTATTGTAAGTTTTTCCTTCGTGCTAAATTTCGTAACTGTAGGTCCACGGAAAGTATATTATATTTTATACAAAATGCGGCAAAATATCGTTTTTGCATTTATGTATCGACATAAATGCTCGTATCTTTTGATTCCTCTGACTTGATTTTTTCTTAATTCTGTGCTCCAAGGAACGAAGACCTAAATATTTGGTATTAATTTCAGCTTGATAACTCCACGTGCGATCTACAAATAAATGGCCATGACAGACGGACAGACGTACAATAAATTGATCCTAAGAGGGTTTCGTTTTTTTTTCTTTGGAACCCTAAAAATAAATTGCTGTCTTTCAAGCATTGCATAAGCATATTATGATGAAACTCATTTATAAGTTTTGGAAAAGTTATCTCATTACCAGTTTTATTACTCGCCTGCCAATTTTTAAAGTGCATCGTGTCTACTTAGAAAGCGAAGCTTTACCTTGAGAAAGTTTTCCAATCTCAGGCTAAAGAAATTCCCAACAAAAAAATATATATAGGAAATACTTACCTATAAAACTTATTGTGCTGGATCTAGTAGGAAACTATAGAAATGTTCGTGTAAATAAAGGTAATCGTATTTTTGGCAAACACAATGAGATTTTTTGATAACCTTCTTTTATATTTCGATATACGATAACAAAATATTTAAATAAAAAAAAAACATATAAACAATTCACAATTAATTAACTCAACATTCATAGCACAATGTGCAAAACTAAAGAAGAAAATACGTAACACAATAATACAATATTGAAATAAATAACAAACCACTCTGTGTATCGATGTTGTCTCCAATTCGTATAAATTAATACATGGTGCGGTGTGTCTGTCGCGGAATATTAATGTACTTATAGGAGACAAATGAAAGCGCGTACAAGAGTGGGCGTAACCTGAACGACTGCGGTATATACATAACAAACATCCTATGTAGACAGATTATTAAGAGTGGTTTCATGATATTGTCTAAGTGCCGAATTCGGTTACGGATAATAAAGTTTAAACTAGTATGGAAATATAAACAGAACATAAAGCAATAGGTTACACTTATATTATTAAATAACATGTTTCGAATATTGAATTTAATATTTTTATTAGTTTTAATTTGTATTAGTCTTAACAAAAAGCTCAGTCAATTCTACGCCACGATGCTGTGTTAGTACCTAGATTAAGTTCTAACCTTGAAAGCTTTGAGAACATCTGGGAAGTCTCATTAATTTCTAGAATAATGAGTGGTACAGACACACTGTTAAGTGTTGATCATTAAAAATATAGTGTCATTAGTTTTAAGCATATGCAAGAAATTAGAAAATTATATATGAAGACGAACTCATTTGACTGTTATTTGTAAGATACAGGTATGATATTTTCGTAGCATGTTGCATGTCAGGTCACCTAGTCGCAAATAAAGATTAAAAGTATGTGGTAAAAAATGTATCTATCGAACACTGAAAATTCTTACTTTTTACAAAAACAAAATGTCACTCAAAAAGCAATTTCTGTAATCGTTCTCCAACATACTTTGCGCACACGTAATTAAAGGCAGGAACACTAAAATCGGCCACAAAGGCTTCAAAGCGAAGCTTCGGTAAGCCGGCAAATGCCAGTCCTCGCTATGAAATCCGAGGCAACTTAAAAAATGAATATTTAAAAATTTACATCTTGTAAATTTCTATTGTTGAGGCAAAATTACTTTTATTTTTGTTAAATATATATTATTTTATATTTTGATGATTAATTTAGTTCCCAAATTGACATATGAGCTTAAGGGAAAAATATTAAATTCCTTAATTATCGTGTGTGTCAGATATGATACAATAGATAACGGTGCGGTCAATATACTAAATTACTTGAAATATTTGTGAAAGCTAAGCAGCAATTATTTAATATCCAAGTTTGTTTCTTTTAGTTTGTTTTCCGAATAATCAAATCCCATTCTTTATTCATAATCCGCTATTATACTTTAAGAAAAGCAATTCTGTGTTTCCAATTTTAAGCCTTTTGTTTCTAACTCGAGCCTACAATGATCTAAATTATTAATCGCTTAATGGATTTCCATCCAACGGATTTGGCAAAATAAGCATCCAATAGCTAGTAGTTCATTTTGGTCGTTCAATGGCGAGCCAGAAACTCAGGAATAAAACAGGGGTAACGGTGTATAGGGTAGTAGGTAGCCGAAGTAGTAGGTGGTGGGTAGCTGGTGGCGCACAAAAACAAACGCAGAGCATTGGCATTGCGGCCCGCGGGTATTGATCATGGCAATCCATTCCGAACTTCCGGCCGTCCCTCAATTAATCCTCTCCGGCGTCATTTTTAATGGTTCCATTTCATTATTACTTTGAGCTATAGTTACCTGATTAAATGTTATGTGGTCATACTCTTATTCGTGTGTATTTATTTACTTACAAAGTGGAGATTATAGTAAAACTAAAATAGCTAAAAATATTATAATACTTTAAATTACAATATACACAAAAATACAGTGCTTAATTACAATGAAGTTCGTATAAAAAGACTTCAGTTAAACTATCTTTCTCTTATTGATTTTGAAATGAACTCACTTTGACGTCTTCAAAATCAGTTTATATGTACAACTCATTTCGAAGTCAATCTTTACGTCGTTGGATATCCAATGTAATTCATATTTTAGTCTCATTTCCGCAAAAAAAAAATGGAATCCACATCAAGCGAGAGAGAGCCCATCGTTTCGTAATCTCGAAGGGACGAACACCCGAAGGACATCAGTTAGGGCGGCCTTTAAAGAAATTTTCTCGCTCCACTAAACTTTCTCAATTAGGGCCAGAGGGCCGGCGCCATGGCGACGATACTCAGAAAAACTTGCCCCCAACTTGCGGATCTGTTGGACATTCAAATTGACTATTCAAATCTTGTGCGTCGTCGGATTTATTAAGTTTAGCGCTGCCAAGCTACACTTCCATATTTAATTAGCGACTACCTCAACTTCCGCGTGAACTACTTTTGATTGAAAATTTCATTTGTGCTCCCGTTCTTAAGTAAACCGCGTTTACTATAAATTCATAGAAATATCTATTAAACTAATATATTGAGTTAACTGTAGCGCAGTTGAAGATCTCATTGCAAAGCTGACTGAGTACTGAGTTCAGCTCACCTACCCTGCTATGCAGGAAAAAGCTTGAAGCTATATTGTATATGACTACAAAATATAAAAAATATTTATGAAAGATATATGTAAAATGGTAAAAAAAAACTACAAGAACGTCGCACTTCAGAAGTTCTTAGCACAAATAGCGGTACGTTAGATGTCTTGATTAGCGCCGACTTCGTGCTTGTAGGAAATTGATTAATATTACGAGCACTCGCGACGTTCACGTCTCCGTTAACTATGTCAGAAACGTGTCTCTCAGATGTGTGATATCGTCGAGTCACTTGACAATCACAATTGTTGTTTTTATTTTATTGTGTTATACACGTGATATATCACAAAATTAATGTATTTTTTTTCCAACTTCACGTGGTTTCCCGCATATAGCAGGGTACGCAGACGAACCCTAGTGTTGAGACATTCAGTTTCCTACGCATTGCCTAATTCTAGAGACCATTACCATACCTTTTTATTTTCCTATTATCTTTTTATTTTTTATGGTGTGTAGGAATGATCTAGTAAAAAGTCTCTCCGTTCTTTATTTCTTTCTCTCATTTATATAATATAAGCTAGAGATAGGTAAATCTACAACCAACATGTCGAGTCAAACAACTTACGAGGATGTTAATCATTACATGTTACTAAAATATTTTACTATAAGTTAATAATAAATAATAATAATTTACTAACACAAAATAATGAACTTGAACAAACCTTATTTAATGTCTAAGCTAGTAATGTATAATAAGTATAAGTGTAGATGTGTGTATTAAATCTCGAAGATAATTGGAGTTGAGATCAGAGTTCACGGCGCATTGCCTCCCTCGGTTAATGCGATACCCATTAGTTAGACTAAGCCACGATTACTACTTTAGGGCTAGCTCTTAGAAACAGTAACGTAAAGCAGCTCTTGGTTTATATGTAATTTAACGTAGTACAAACAGCATTATAGGGATAAAATAAACAAAAGGCAATAAAATCGTGGCTAAGAAATATATAATAAACAATATTATTATTCTGTTGTTTATATTGTTTGAATTAATTTAGATTTTTTATTCATTTAATATTTGAAGCGCAAAAATATGATGAGCAACAAGAGGCATTTTTTTAGGAATAAGATCATATTAACCAAGATCATAAAACTGGCTAAAAGATGCACTGTATTTAAAGAATTATCTACATTGTCAAGAAGTACAGAAACCAATAAAAACATCGTCATAAAGAGCATTAAATACTCACACTCTGCATAAAATATCACGTAATAATCTTTTCAAAAAATAGATAGCGCGGTAGTAAGTCGGTAGCAGATTCAATCAATCAATCAGTTTGATAGATACGGAGAGTGACGAGGTGAAAACAACATAAAATAAAATCATTACAATAATGGGCAAGGGGAAGTATGGGAAGGATGGGGTAATTTCGTATTGACGAAGAGCTCGCTCGCGTCCAATATGATTTATTTATAGATATATCAGTATGAGATGCGGAGATCATTTATATGTGATATTAGGAAATATTTTACGGTGCGAACAAACAATTCGTGATAAAATGTTATGTGGATAAGTTTTGTTTGTTATACTTTATTTACTTTAATCATAATTTAAAAAATAAATTAATATATAGAGTATATAAGGTACGTTTTGCCACTTTGGTAAGGCAAGTTAAGTCGACCTAGAATAATAATAACTCCAATAAGCTCGTAGTTTTCAATTTTGAATAAAAATTATAAAAAAAAACACTTGAAATAAACGCATTTTAATATTTAAAAACAGATGTAGGATAGAATTTTAAATATATTTATATTCACCATTTTGCCAAAGTGTGGCGTGCTAGCGTACGTCAATCTGTCGTACTTTATAAAGTTGAAAACGTCGTTGCGAGTAATTTGGTACGCGCTGAGTGCGCCTAATTGAATCTTTATTTTATACCATATATTTTATAGTACTTACGAACATTTGATAATGAGGAGTATTCATAAAAATTACTTTATATCAAGTTCAAACAAAATAATAAAAATATAAATTAGAATATGTTGTTATACAAAGCTTTAATAACGACTTTCAGTAAAATACCTATAACGTTTTCAGTGCACAATGCATTTCTTTTATTACATATTACATTTAAATATAAAGAAACTTTGCAAAGTTCAAAAGCATTGATGCAAAAAGCTGTTAGAATCATTACGAGAGACATCCGATAGCTTTCCATTCATATTTATGTTTAAAACAGATGTATCGGAGCGAAGGCGCCGCCGCACAATACGAACACCGAGAACCCTTTTCTCGTATGAGAATAATAGATTTTAGACAAAAGCGATCTAATGATATTATATTGATAGATGGGTTCCAACGTCCTCGCCTTATCCTCAGCTTTGAGGTTTCATTGATCGAGTTGTTCCTGGGTAGCTGGATATCATTTCATGAATTTAATTTCATTTATAATGCATTATTATTATTATTTACCCAACTATTTGAGACCAACTTGGCAGATTGTGCTTCTTATCAACAATTTGACCCTTTTTATTTTGATTAATTGTATTTCGAGTTAGTGAAATTAAACGTTGTATTTTTTATTACATCCTTGAAACCTATGTTCAATTGAAACTTATAATATGTTAGACTAGACGCCACTACACTATCTCAATCTATTCAACACATATGTTTTTCATAAAACACAAGTTTAAACAACTCTTTACATTGATCACTGCGTCCTCACGGTATGAAAGAGTTTCCTTCACAAAAAGTAGGCCATGACGAACGTATAGGGTTTGTTATATGTATTTTATAACAAACTTTTACTTTGCAGCGATTGCGGCTTGTTTGAAAAATGAATTATTAAACTATGTCATACACTTTTAATTCGTATCTCAATAGGATCTAAATGAAAATAATTCATTAAAAGTTGTTTGAAAGCGGAAAATACTCGCATGTGAAAAAAAAATGTTTTCAATTAAAAGTGTATCAACGTCATAACAAGTGGACAGAGGGCTCGAGTCGCTGGCCGAGGCCGGGCCGTCAATCACCTGCCGTTGGTGCAGAGGCAAAGCGCACGGATCGGTAATGACGAAAAACGCTAACTGTAACGATAGGCCCAGTTCCAGTTCCAGTTTCAGCTCATTAATGTTTCGCAGTATTCGCTTTGTACGCGTTTTGACACGTGCGGGGTGTCGCGGCGCTGGCGTAATGTCCATTTAATTAACCGTGACAGCAACAGTACATACGCAATTTGAATGTGTTGCTAGCACAGTAACAATTTTACGCACAAAATATCATTATAATTAACCGTATAATTGTTTTCCGTAAATATAATTTATTATTAATATTTTTTCATAAATTTTAAATTCCAATGTTAAATATTCTCAGTAACCGTGTATTTGCTAATTACTTAATTGATCGTCACTCGCAATTAATCAGAACTTCCATCGGTTTCCATCTGAACTATTATATGAACTATTAGTTAAGTTTGGATTTCATTGTTATTTAGTATTTAATTGTTTGTCAAGTTGGTCAAACAAACATTTTATAAGTATTTAATTTAAGGTTACGAAATTATCACCAGTTTTACGATATGTCTTCACTTGAAGGCTGAGGTAAAAGCATTTGCGTTTTGTTTTAATTTTAAATGTATAAACACCAAATTCATTTTGTAAAGCCATCATTGTCAATAAAAAAACTGCATGACCTTTCTAACAAAAGACAAAGTTAATTAGATTCCTATTGTCAATCACATATTACTCTAAGCAACATAGCAATAAATGTATTAAAGTTTCAAGAAATATTTTAAATATATTAAAAGAACAACAATAAAACAGGCAACTTCATTAATACGAGACTAGTGCAGCGTGACACAAAGCCTTCGCGAACAAAAGGTTTCAAGCTTAATCCCACTCCATCTGCTCTAGTTCGGCAAGAAAACACATGTCGTGGAGTTTATTCTAAGACGTGCTGGCTCTACCGGGCGTTGTGACTGCACTACTATATACTAGTCATAGATAGGTACGTTTAGTGATCATTGTCTTTGTTTTCTTTTTCTTTATGCATCTTCTTCATTATTTTTGACATTTCCAAATATTAAGTTTAGTATGTGAACATACAAAAGATGTCAGGTAACCAAATTCATCTTAATTGTGCCATAACGGTATCTTTTCTTTTTTAAATCCCTCAAAGTGCTGTTTGATTTGCTAGCTTGTTTAGGTTAGATTAAAATGGGGCTCGTGATTAGACAAATAATAAAAAAAGAAATCCTGATCAAGTAAATATTTCTCCTTCTCTATGAACAATAGTAAACATCATTTGTCGATGTTATATGACGAACTATAAGCCCCGCCAGTAGTTTAGAATTGACAATGCGCTATTATCACCAAAATCAAAGCCAGGCCAGTCCTCTACTATGATTGTTTCAATATCGTAAATATTACATTGCATTTATAAATTATTAAATTGCCAAATTGCCATTATGTTTAAACTGTTCGAGCTGTCTTTATGTTTGTAAGTATGTATTGAATTAAATAAATGCATTGCAGCACCGTATTTTGTATACGAAGGAATTGTAGTAATGAAAGATTTGTAATATTCTATTAATGTACCTTCTTTTTTTCAGCTTCACTTCACAGAAATCGGCATTACAAAGACCTACAAGAGCTACATTAAATTATTTTTATTCAAGTTCTTTAATTAAAAATACATTTTGCGTTTTCTTTTCAAGCTATATATGTGCGAATAAATTCAGTAGCCATATCCATATCATTTTCCTTAAAGTTGGCGTCTGGCAGATATTGCTATTTAAGCAACAAAGTCGACTTTTTATCATTTATTTTTCACTGTATTCTGTAGGGCTGTGTTTCTTCTTTTGGGTGAAATAATAAAGACTAACAATAATTATTGAATGTTGACTGCCTTATTACTAAGCAAAGACAAAGAGTTCTCATATAATATTCAAAAAGAACATACATCCCATAGAAAATTACATATGTATGTATGTACATTTGTTGATGCGAGAGGAATATAGATCGATTACGTGAACGCTCCACAAAAACAAGTTGTTTTTCAAAACGTTTGTTTTACCTGCATGCGCAATAGAATTTGGCAACGTTGCTCGGTTCCAATATATGTTAGTTAGTCGCACATGCATATATGTATACATATTTTTATACATTTTTCAATATTTTAAAGTATTGAAAAATATAAATACCAAAATCATTTTTCAGAACTTTACGACGCCTGTTCCTGGGCTTAAGCCACATTAAAAATATAGTAAGATATTGATAGTAAAAATGTTTTAACGAGATTTTTCCTGTGACTTTGCCCCCTTAATCAAATGAAAATAACTAAGAATCGTGAACGACGCATTCTAAGATGACTTAGATCGTAAGTATTATACATTGGATTACATCGAAACGATTAAAGTGATATAATGTGGCCTATAATCTTCCCGAATAAAAGGACTATTCAGCACAATATTTACTATCAAGTTTAACCAAACAAACTCTTCAGCTTTATAATATTAGTATAAATATGAAATGTAAAATATTTGCAACGTTTTCCAAGCAGGGGCTGAAGGAGTAATGCAAGACAGACACACCATCGATTTAACATGAAATATAAGATTTAAAATACTACTGATAATATGATTGGACTGCATAATAATATTGTATGTTTGTATAATAAGCTTATCTAGAATTAATACAAATATCAACTAGTGCCTTTACCTAAACTAATATAACATGTGCATTATAATATAGATTTTTTTTTATTAAATAGCTTACAATCGAATAAACAAGTTTAAAGTAAAGAAATAATTCGAGGTGCAATTTACTTATAAAGTAATCTAATCAAATCTAATCTACTCTATCTTCACGCTGTATCCTTAGCGGGGTAGCCATTGAGAATAAAGCAACAGATTCGTAAATATCATTTCATTGAAATTAAATTATTTTGCATTATAGTTATTAATAATTATAGCGGTAAAAGCTCTTATAGTCAGTTTGAAAATATTTTGTAAACCATGTCTACTGGGCCTTTTAAAATCTTACCAACTAAAATACTATGTTTTAAACATGCATTCTGAAAAATAGGGATCGCCATAAGATTGCTACTGCCTATTTACAAAACACGAAAGTTTCCCCTAAATGAATACATTAGAGTGAAATAGTTTGATCCCTAAATACAAAGTGTTCTTATAAATAATTAATGAACATTTTGCGATACAAATTCAATTATTTAACATCTACTATAGAGATCATTTAAAGTGATCCCACATTAATTTTCATAATAAAACAATACTTTAACATAAAAAAACTTAGTAGTCCCGGAGTTTCATTAGACCGCAAACAAACAAATCCACGCGCAAACACAATTAGCTCGACTGTGGAGAAACGAAATAAAAAATAAAAAGGCGCAGTTGATTACAACGTCAGGGAAATGCGGGGCATCATTTCGCGTGGCGTTTCTTCTGCATTATATAAAATGTGACTTTGAACCAACCCCTGCTTGATAAACGACCTTCCCAATTATCCATGAAGACGAATATTAGTTATCGTGTTTATTTTCCACGTTGAGCTGTTACATGATAGAAAATTAGTTTTGAAGTTTCTCATTTGATCTTGTGATCACGTGTACTGAAGTGTGATTTACTATATTAATGGGAGGTGTGTGCACTATTTGCTGATACGCCATAGGTAAATATCCATTACTAAATCCGAGACGTGTCTAACTTGAAAACAAGTTTCGTTAAACGAAGATCGAGCCAGCAAAGCATCGATGTCTTAGTCTGACAGGATGACGAATTGGCTATGACTTTAGCTTAGATAAGTAAGCTAAAGCTAAGACTAGAACATATTGCATGAATAAGTTAGAGTCACGCATTGCACCATCTACCACATTATTAGGCACACCTTTGCAACTTATATTGACGTACACAGGATAACTGAAACGCTGAGGTTTCGTCCTGACACACGCGAGTCGTCGCCGCGTCGGTGGCGTGCAGGCGCCAGGGCGGGCGGCCGATCACTGGAGGCGTCCCGGGCACCCCCCGGCCGCCGCGCCGCCTCGTCCCGCGCACTCCCCGAACAGAATCTCTCAATTATTTTATTGGGAAAGTTTATGAGACGAGAGTCATCGACCAGTTAGTTGTCTGATATCCCCATGGTTACGTCCAGACGTGGCCGACACAATCTCCTATACTTTATCAATCAGCAATGTTTGAACCGTTACACTCTAAACGCATTCAATTACAAGGCAATATTTTTATTATTATACTTTCAGAAGATTTTTAAAAGTAAAACGTTATGATATAAGATTACTTAGATTACTCGTCCATAAAGTTTTATGAGCCACAGACGAATTTATTAAATTTTATTGTGTATACCTACATACATACATACAGCCATTGTAGCTTCAAGTTTCTTGCATAAAAAGTGGTACTCATAAAGATTATTTTTAATTCTAATGTAGTTTGTTCATTATGCATGGTTTGTTTTTATTAATTTACTATATAGTTTTAGAGACATTGCACGTTAAGTGGAAAAATCAAACACTACACTTTACCGTACGTAGACAACTCCTAAATAAACGACAATAAAATGCGACAATTTTTTAACAATTTGCTTTATCATTCTGAAGAACATAAAAAGGAAAGTAGCTAAGTATCTATGTATATTTAAATGTAAGTACATATATGTCTTAAGCTTATTATTTTAGTTAGACGCAAGTTCCACGCTTGGTTTTCAGATAATTAACCTTACCCGTGCGTCTTAATTTCTGCGTCTTCTTTAAAAGTTCAGAGGGGAATTTCTTTATAGTTATAGAAAATTAAATAAAAGAGATAAAAGCTTGTATATATATATATATATATATATATATATATATACGTATATATATATGTATATATACATATATATATATATATATATATATATATATATATAAAACTTTTGTATCTTATTAATACACTTAAGAATCCTAAAAATACGTCGAAAACAAGTAAATTTGTTTACCCGGAACTTACTAGAATAAGAATTTTCACGTCTTCTATAATAATATTTTTGTATTATCTAAATATAGCTTAATCAAAATTACCTGTGGTACCTATAATAAATTATAATTCTAAGCGGTAATAACAAGTTGCCTTCAAGTTTAAACAAGATCCAATAATAGAAGGTTTAATATATTATATCATAAATTACTTTTATATTAGAAAAGTTAGTCATAGAAGCTCCATCGTGTATTGATCCTTTTCCATGTCTACATTTAACATCCACATTGTTCAAAACATAGATTTGAACAAATGGATATATTTCTCGGATACTCATTGTGGCCTCAATTAAGTTATATCCAAATTATAAACGGACACAAGAACATGGGATAAATATAAGATTCAAAACATATTTTAATAAGGTACGAGATTACGATTGTTTGTGCTACACGAGTTACGTAGACGGCTCTTAATCCATTTTCCTATAAGAGAGTAAAAATAAATCTTCAAAATATTTGATTAAATTGCGAAATTTTAATCATTTGCGAAGCTTTTAGATACTTATCTCATATAACGTGAATAAAAAGATTAGTTACATTGAAAACAAACGCTCATATTTCAAGCAATTAAGTTCTGTAAAAAGCTTGTTTACGCGTAACGGTTTCTACGTAGCTTCGTAGCTCTACTTGCTACGGCGGATCAATGTTACGATGTTTAGTGTTAGATTTAGTGTCAGGTTTAGTGTTAGGTTACAATCAATATGTTTATTACATAAAGCACAAATATCGGCTTAGAGTGTAAACCTGCTTAAGCCGTTTTTTGTTTTTTTATTGTGCACATTTTTTTCGAGCTAAGTAGAGGGACTCAACGCCTGGCTTTTGCCTTGTTGCCAGAGCGAAGAAATGAAAATATTAATAATTAATAAATCATTCCATCTGAAGCGGGATCCAGCTCACAACTGTCGCGTTAAAGGCACACCTTGTGCTCTTGCGTCACGTAGACCTCGATACGACCATGCCTTATACATTATTACAAATGAATTAAGTTATAATAAACAAATTTTATGTAGTTTAGTAATTAAAAGGGGAGTTTAAAAAAGTTAGTGAGGCCAGTCGTGGCGCAGGGGCATAAAGTGTAACTGTAAAACCGACTGGTTGTGGGTTCGATCCCCACTCGAGGAGATGAAGTAGACACAGTAAGTACTATGCGGATACACAATACTCTCCCAATAAATAATGTTGCATACTTCTCAATTACCGGCACACGCTTAGGAGTTATTATTTATGTCTACCCTTGTTTGTGCAGCTCATTAAAAATTTCGACCAACTTTCGTGAGGGCGGGGGAGCTGCGAACTCATTACGTCTAACCATCGCATTACGAACACTTTCAAACAAATTTGTTTCCCTTGTTTCTAATTATCGAAATTTTAAGTATGTTACAAATATCTAAATGGAGAATATTTTGTGATTGTTTAGGTAATTCGAAAGGTTGTATTTTTTTAGATTTTTAATCAAATATTATTTTACGGAATGATTTCTGAAAGAAGTATATATAATTATTCTTTTTTATTATCTTAACGCTTAATCCTTACTGGGTTATCTAGAGGGAACGGAGCGCCATACAGTTTCTTCATATATTTTTCGCCTCGTCCACTGTCATCAATCTCTGCATATATGTCCTATGGGGCGTCCTCATGATACTGACGTGATTAACCTCCAGTATCGTCGATATTGCGTTCTTGAAGATATACCGAGGTCCCCGTCTAACATTTACCACATTAATATTATTTATTTTATGAGGAACTTTAAGTAAAATTTAAGTACAAAGCACTTTACTACACTTTTGATAATATCATCTGGTAAATGCATAAATAAACAAAAACAACAATTAACACTTACGTTGCGAAGATTGTACAAAGTTATATAACCATGCGCTCGAACCATTATAAACACAACTAAATACAAAAATAACATAACAAATATATAGCTAAATAAATATAAGACCCGTATCTAATTAGACATACGTATGTAATATAATGCAATAAGAAACATTAATTACATACTGTAGACTGCAACATTCCCACCACGTCTGCTTTACATTGAAAATGTACAAGAAATTCTACAGAAACGTTGTTTCAAGAATATGGTGCTTATTTAAAAGGTAATATAGTTACTTACGTATTTCATCCATTCTATTCATAACACTCAGCGAGACGGGAATTAATGTATGACCTGTTTTGTATGAATTATTTTTTAAATATTATCAACTAAAGACGTCCAAAGGTTCGGAGTAAACATAAAGAAAAGTTATAGCAAAGAGCTGTTGAATTATTTTTCAACTAGTCGTTTTATGTATTCTGTACGGAATACGAGCATACCTTTGGTGATATCAAAACAAAATGAAAGGTAATACCTAAATAATTTACATAATTTCCATTTACATTTGTTTTCTCAAAATACAATATAAAACTATAGTCATATACATCCACACAAGCAAGTTCATTGTTTGCCAGCCGTCTCATTTTCGCAACATCGCCATCTGACGCCGCCCGCTATTATAAGGATCTCCATCGTATTGAATCTCCCCCTGTATGTTTTAAGATAATCTAGCCGAAAGTTTTTTATGGCGAAATTATGGCGTCGTTTTATATTTTGACACTCGCTAGATCTGCGTTTAAAGTGTTGAAACTAATATATCGCTTTTTAACAAAAGGCCAATTTGTTTATTTTGAATTTAAGTAACACTCAATCTGAAAATTGAATTTAAAAGCATCATCTTCTCATTGTTGACAAAGCGTTTATTTAATAAATTTCTTATCGGGCAACGCAATTGAGTATTTTATTATTTTAGATTTAGCTATAAAATAGTCAATTTTAGAAAAAACTTTCACATACATTTTACACGAATAAACCTCTACACAATATAACCAGAATCTAAAAATAGATCTTTTACGTTCCTGACCAACCAAATAAAAACAGGTTCTTTGAGCGTAAACAACAAAAACTAGGCTATTTCAGAAAACTGTAGGAAAAAGCATCGAAAACCCATTACAGGGGTTGCGCATTCGAGCCGTATTGCAACTCCACGCACGTGCCAGCACCTTTCGTGTACGTGTGATATTTTAAATACATTACAATCAGAGAATGGATAAACTTCTTCAAGAATCACGAAGTGGAATTCAAAGTTCAAAGTGTATTCTTTAGCCTTCTAAATTTTGATAATTTAATTTAGATATATAATAAAAATACAATAATGTTTGTACTTATACCAAATTTTAAAAACATGCTTTGATGGCAGAACCTAACGTTAAGCTGAGTTTTAAATTAGTAGAAATGGAAACATATCATATATGTATATCTTTTGTTCAGCTTCACGTCTCCTGATAAATAAAGAAAACTTAATATTAAGACTTTCCTTTCTCCACGTTTCACCCAAATTCAAAATATTGTATGTTGAATGGTGGAACTCAACGCGCTTTGTCTTGCTACGAGGGCGAGAGGATATGGAAATAATTAATTCCCCTGAGTGGAAATTCAACTCACAATCGTTGCATTTATAACCAGGCATAGTTTTACTGATGATATGAAGTAATGGACGTACGTACAGTAACATCATAAAATGTTTACCCATAAACAAATTTGAAGTCATTATTTTAGTAATACATTTTATACTCAAATCAAGAGCAAATAAACATGAATATTATTACTATAAAGTGTATGAGGTATAAACTATTTTTAGATATTACATAGTCGACAACGTTAAATCGTTGCGTTATTAAAATTCTGAACGCGTATGGTATACGATTGGCAATACCTGAGCGCGGCAGCTGTAGCCGGTAACACGCTGTAAACGTACTAAGCATATCGCTATTTATTGTTAGCCAACTTTATCCAAAGTAAAAAATATTGAAAGTATATATACAAAACTATCTACAGGGACGCTCGCGAAGAATTTTTATGAACTAGTTTACACGAAGGTTGCTTTTATTAAAAAAAACATGGAAAAAATAGCGCTGTTGGAAAATATCTACTATAGTTTGTCGTACTCGAGAAAATATTATGTTTTTTACGTAGTCCATAGTCTTGTTCAATAAAGTGCGACGTATTTAAGATGGGCAGAGTGATTTGTCACTATGTTTTCTCTGTTTTGTTTGCAAGGGAATATGAGATAAAGAAAGTAAAAATATTTTCAAATTTTAACATTCAGTCAGGGGCCATCGTGGCGCAGGGATACAAGCGCGACGGTTGTGAGTTCTATTCGGAGGATCGAAATATTTGATATTGTCATTCAAGCGCTCAGGTAAAGAACCAAAGCGCGACACGCAGTCTAAAAATTTGGCAGAAAATATTCATTGAGTTCCCTCTATCTACCCTTCGCGACACAGTGATAACCTAAAAAAAATATACGAATTACTTAATAAAAAAAGACCTATTTTTCAGTATATTTATAAACATATATATGTATATGGAACACGCACTGTAAACATTGCCAATAAACATAATGGCAGACACTTATTACGTCTACAAAAACAATATAAATCATTTGTCCAATACGAGTATACACGGTGGAGCGTAAACGTGCACGATATATGGCCAATTACAAATTGTCCCCTGTACAGAGGTGGGCGAAAAATTGTTGTTTTTTTAATTCAGATTTTAATTATACTTTGTGTTTTCGTTTTGCATATACTGATGAGCTTAGAGCAGTGCGTGGGACTTGCGACCACAGGAGTAGGCTTAAGGGTCCCCTTTACTGATTCAAACACTCACCTTCACTGCTCCAGCCCAATATAGCAAATTACCTTAAAAGAAATATCTACCGCCTTTTATATAATTTTAGTTAAAATTTGGCTGCCTATTAAAGAACAATGTTGCCATAGCATACTTGCTATGGCATACTAACACACTACTACTACTACAGATAATTAAAATACAGTATATTATCATCGGTAAATATATCAAGTTAACAATATTAATTATTTTCTATCAATCAAAATGTATTACCGACGTTTGTTTCAACAGGCAGTACGTACTTTAAGCTTCGGTAAGAGAAGCTGAAGGACGCTCCACTGAAAGGCCCTTAATCCAATTAGATCGTCGTCACATTTTCACTCTCCGTTTCATGTAATAGATTGACAAATATTATTTAAATATTCTTTGTAAATAATAATCAGTTCTTCACTGAAGGCCTTCACGAGAACAAAATGGGAATATAATTACATCAAGTATTAAATGTTGACAACTTATACTTCGTTGCCTTTTGAAGCGAACGTTCTTATTCATAAATTCTTAAGAGACAAGACGGTAAATATTCATTTCTCTTTAGAAATACTCAAAAGCTATCTATACTAAGTAAAGTAGTTTCGTAAATAATTCAAATATAATTAGGTACTTATTGCTTTAATATGATTTGTACTCAGTCATTAAATAATACAATTAAGAAAAAAAATAACGAATTAATACCATTCAGGCCTTAATTGGGACCAGATTTTTTATTGAAATTCAACGAACGACAAATTTAAAATACGTTATAACACGAGTAAATAGATGTAATGAATTCACTTTCAAATATTGTGTGGCATTTTATTTAATATCAAAATTATAAAATAGTAGTGGACAATTAGTATCCAAACTTGAGTGTAGTAATTTTGGAAACACTAATTTGAGGATGTGCTTTGCCACACACTACATACTATATACTCGTCATTATCCCACACACAGCAGGGTAGGCAGCGGGAACCTAGGGTTTCCATTCCCCCAATTTCCCATTACGCCATTTCCCCATTTTCCGCCAAACAAAAGAGACATTGTGTGTTGAGTCGGCGGTGCGCTAGCGCTACGACTGGCATCTAATTCTCATCAATATCATAACAATAAAATATTATTTATAAACAACGAAAATTTTAGCAGCCTCTTGTAAGAGCTACCTAAATTATACAGAATAAGAATTTACTTGTTTTTGGAACATCACAATACCTAAAACTCAGTTTCAGAGTCACGCACAGAAGATATTTCGGGCTACGAAGTTGTGTTTAGCAGTCGTATACGTTAGGGGTTGTATGCGAGCCCTAAGAGAGAATTTCTCGAGAACGGGAGAAAACAGGATATTGCATATTACGTCTTAAAGACTACCGAAACAATATTACAATATTGCGGTCGAGATTAGTCTACTATATCTTTTTTGTCAGCTTTACGCTGTATCCCGCACACAGCAGGGTACGCAGAGGGAACCTAATGCTAAGACACACCGTTTCCCACTGTCCGCGAATTCTGGACGCATTGCGTGTTGAGTGACGGAACTCAACGCCGCGCTTTGCATCGATACCAGAGCGAAGAAATGGAAATGTAAATTTAAACAAATATTTAATTTCCTTGAGTGGGGATCCACAACCAGTCACGACTAGTGTCACACATTGTGCCCCTGCGCCACGACTGCCCTCTAGGCTACTACTCGTATAATCTTTACTAATTATACTTCACCACGATTGCACAAAAAGCATGAAAACAATGAATACAAGTAAATCACTCGCTATCGACTCATCGTTGATATTTTAATTGTCAGTTCGAATACAGAACGTTATTCGATTTCAATTTAACCATTAAGTTTGATTCAGATCCACCACTTATATAAACAAAGGGCTCAATACGATGCAGAAATTCTCTTTTGTTCCGCAAATTAAGCACATGTTGCTGTTGAACTTAAATGGACAGGATTTTATATTTGCATGAAAATCAAGCAATCGGTCCCTGTGTAATTAAATTAAAACACACGCACATCACTATTTTATTTATAAAATGCACACATTATATGTGGCGTAATGATTTTTTAATTAAATTAGGGTGGAAATATTTACACAATCACTACCAACATTACCAACTATACACAGGTATTTTATAGATTCGAATATAAATTCAACTTATTATACACAACAACATTATTTATATTTAAATATTTTTCTTAGTTATACCTTTTGTACACACTGCGCATAGTATCTCTACCGAACACCGAATCAATAACCATAAATTGTGGTTTGGTAAAGCATAAATTAAATATTAAATTATGTACATATGTATATCAAATAAAAAAATCAGCTTGAAACTGTATCCCGCACACTGCAGGGTAGGCAGAGGGAACCTAATGTTAAGATACTCCGTTCCCCACTTTTTGCCGAATTCTGGAGGCATTGCGTGTTGAGTGGCAGAACTCAACGCCGCTGTATATCAAATAAACTTTTCGATTTTGTAATGCAGACACGAGTACCATCCGCTATCCTTTCTGTCATTGTGAGGCAAAACTAAACGCCATGCCTTAGTCTATGAGAAAAGGCAAGTGAAAACATTTGAACAAAACTAATCAATGTACCGAGTGAATTAAATCCGCAACAATTGCATTTACTATTAGATGCACAACGACGATCTCAATATGTATAATAATAAATAAAACCATATTTTAAAAAAAACCTAGGCAGTTAGCCATGCCACACAAATACATTTCTTCAACAAACAAACTTCATAAACAAACAAACAAACTTACGTAATCTAATTCCGTGTTACCAAGTTTTAGTTATGCGATCGTACGTACTACCAGCTGAATGAATTATAAAAGTCACCGCAGGATAGCGAGCACAGCGTCGGACGCATCAAATTTGCATACTGTAGAGTGTGGACCTAGGATCGTGGCTGACATTTGTCTATAATATATGGCATATTCTCGGCATCGGCATGATAAAACATACAAATTAAACCATTTTTTTTTTCAATACAGTCTCCCATAACCTCAAAGCATTTGTTACTAGTAATATTGCCCTATAAACAAAAGCATTGCTCCAGACCTGAAAAATGCACATTTATTGCCGCCTTCAGCTCTTCACTATCGACAAATCGTTTCCTACAGAGTTATTTTTTCCAATTTGGGAATAAAATATAATCACTAGATGGCAAGTCTAGACTATAGGGTTGGTGGTAGATTGATCGCGAACAGCAGCCTTGGAAACAAACACGCGCCGTGTAAACGTGGGCGTTGTCGTGGAGAAGCAACACACCGGCGGCCAATTTATTCAGTCTTTTGTCATTAATTGCTTTCCTTAAATTACGCAAAGTTGAAACTTAGACTTTATGTTTACGGTCTAACCTTTATTTTTAAGTTCTATCAACTAAATTCCTTTTGAGTCCCAAAACGCCGCAACCATGACTTTCCAACAGATGAAGTGACTTTAAATTTCTTTGGAGGGTCTGTACCCGTCTAGGGCCATTGCATGGACTCTTGTTTACTCTCAGGGTTATAGAGATGAACCCACCGGGGCCCCCGCGAATGCCCACAGCGAACCTTGCACTGACTTTAGAGAGGCTAAGCCGGTCATGGAGATTAGTGTGTATCGATAGAAAGGTTATTCGTCTCCGCTATCATTTTGATCTTCATTTGTGCATTTTCAAGTACAATTTTCTCATCTTTTTGACATTTACATCCATAGAGACAGTAGCAGGGCCGCCCGAGTGAAGGTTCTATACAATGCTCTCTCTGCGTCCTGTGAAGTCACTTGATCACTTTTGATCGGTAGGTAATGAAGGTATAGATTCTTAACAAGCAGCCACCATAGCCTAATTGATGGTATTTACTGTTTCCTCGTCTAGTTAGGTATTTAAACACAGCGCGGTGCTCAATTTTCTTCAACATTGTAGTCATTGTAATATTGTTGTCAGTCCTTTTACTTGTCGTTAATGAGGATTACTAGTAAATTAATGATTAGAAATGTGTTAAATTTTTATTTATACTCTCAGATAGTGACATTAACGAAATAATTAATCTACTTACGAATGTTCTAAGTAAATCATATCGATACCTAGAATACATTAAACGACCCTTGTATATCTCTGAAATGCTAGTACCAGGAATATACTAAATATAGGAGGAAAATGTGGTCATTGACAAGCGTATATTTTAATGTTAAAATGTAAGCATAAAACAAAATGTTGTTTATTGTTATGGTAAAACATTGAGGCAGCCATACGGCAACAGCATCTGTCAGAACGAAATTATTGTGGTTCATCTTTACTTGGGGAAATGCTGATTTTTTAATTAATCTCATTTCCTCGCAACAGCAAGACAAACGTTACGTGCGGCGTTAATTTCCACCTCAGAACATGTTATGTTTCGAAATTAAGAAAGAAGTATAATTAATTTTAATTGCACAATTGTTCCCTTTGGTCTACTCTGCTGACGATGTAACTATATGTAAATTAATACACAATAACTGTGGGTAGAATGTTTGTTCACGAATATTATATTCTGATTTAATAAAGCGCGGCGTTGGGTTACAAATTGAACGAGTATAGCTATCTTTGTATACGCCATTATGTGGAAAACATGAAAACAGCATATTATTAATAACTAGCAACAGAATAAATAAAAACTACACTGTAACTTCTACTACTAAAATTATGGCGTCCTACATAACAAAATTATATTTTGGGTCAATGATACATTTACTATATTAAAAGCATTATATAGAACAAATTTTAAAAGAAAGAATATAGTAACTTAATCGGATATTTAAAAAGGATTTTTAAAAAAATTACTATGAAATACATACTCTGCCCGTAGAAGTTTAGTTTTTATAGGAAAAAATCGAAAAGTTTTATAAATTTTATTTTGTAAAAAATATAATAAACATATTAGACCTATTTATAATACAATACCGATATAATTAATATTCAAAACGTACATTCCTAAATCTACTTAACAAAAAGCTACCTCTTAGATCTTTATACGGCTCTGGTATACGTGAGAGAAAAATACAACCCTTTATCCCATCGTGTATTTCGTTCAAAATCTTTGAATATTTTTTTTTGTTTATCCTCAGAATAGACAGATGTTTTGATGGAATGTGGCATGACCATCTTTTATCCTATGTTATCCTGGTGTAGATGGGAATGTGGATAGCAACACTTATAACAGTACGGTCGTCGAGTCGTGGTCGACCTAAATTTTGGCTTTCTGAACTTTAGCGCATTGTTCACCCTCGAAGAAAATAATCAAAAGTAAGAAAAGTCCTAAATACGAGACAACGACTCGCCGACCATACTGTACTGTACATGGCGTATTTCAAAGGAACATCAATAGAATTGATGGGTGTGTATCCCACTCGCGACCGCAACTAACGCAACTTGAGATGCAATAAATAACACGAGCAGGTAAGAATAAAGACATTCTATCGACTCATATATTCCTGGTAGCCGTGAGAAATCATCGCAACCCTTTTCATCCCTCAACTGGTGTCACCTCCATGTGGCCTTTGTTCACATTCTCGCACGCGAAGTAAGGAAATGACGTTTAATTTTTTTTATTAAGAGTCCCATAGTATTGTTTATGTCCACACCTCTTCGTATCTGCTATTGTCCTGGTATTCCTGAGAATAATTACTGAATATAGGCCGAAGGTTTTCTGGTCAAAAAAGAAATGAATATTTTACAAAATTCTTTGAAAGTGAGATCTCCTTGCAATTGTTATTATATTAATTTTATTTATATAATTTTTTTGTTGATGTCCGTGACTGTTTACAAGTATATAACTGCAAAAAGTGGTTTTTAAAATATTAGAATATTGCATTCATTAGGAAAGATTTATGCATTTAAATTTGTTTATAATGATTTATAACCGTCTATTCTGTAAAATAACGAAATATATAATATAAACTAATATTTTAGTTTTAGTTAGTTTAGTTTTTAATGAAGCCGGTCGTGGCCCAGCGGCACGAGGTGTGACTGCAAAATCGACTGGTTGTGGGTTCGATCCTCACTCGAGGAGATGAAATATTTACTTAAATTTATATTTCCATTTCTTCGCTCTAGTGTCGAGGTTAAGCGCGGCGTTCAGTTCTGCCACTCAACACGCAATGCCTCCAAAATTCGGCAGAAAGTGGGGAACGGAGTGTCTTAACACTAGGTTCCCTCTGCCTACCCTGCTGTGTGTGGGATATAGCGTGAAGCTTTTTTATTTATTCTACACTCTCTGTCTTTATCTTCCAAACATACACCACTACTATGTCAATATATTATAAAAAAAAAAATGTGTAAAAAATAAAACGACATATCTTTTTCTGATATAATATATCAATGCAATAATAATTATTGATTAATGTATGCGTCATGGCATTGTATCTGCACAAAAAAATAAAAAAGCAACGGAATTACAAATATGAACGTAGAAATTATTCGATGCAGAAAGATCCTACGACATTATGAACCCTTGGTACCCGTGAGAAAAATCTCGTCCCATCGCACCCCCCCCCCCCCC
>JAATLQ010035843.1:0-32622 GCA_013421005.1 Heliconius erato x Heliconius himera | reverse complement strand
AATCCACAATATAATAATTGTTTTAAAATCTACATACTATAGGCTTTTTAAAAATATATAACACTTTATACCTATTTGCACATTTTTTTTAAGGAAATTAAGTTTAAAATATCGATGCGAACAACCTGAAATAGACATGCTTACGTATTACAATTTCTCACAATAAAAAAAAATATTCCAAATGTATTTCACGAAAAAATAATTCATTACAATAAAGGTCCACTATTATACTATTTAAAAAAAATAAAAAGTGCGTCAGGGACGACTTTAGTAAAAATGAATTTTGATCTGCCGTTGTTCTACCATTATCCATAGTGCGCTTGTCAGTTCGCTCCCATTCGTGGGAATAAAATATATAATATTAAATATACAATATCATTTCCTCATTCTGGTAACAAGGCAAAGCGCGACGTTCACTTCCGCAACTGCGACTTGAGAATTCGCCGCATAATGGGGAATGGAAATGTCTTAATGGGAACGGAGTGATTTAACACACTCTCTGTCTACCCTACTATAAGCGGGATATAAAATGTGCGTGAATATAAATATATATAGCCCTCAATCCAATTAATTCAAACTAATTCAATTAAATCAAATCAAATTTGTCACGAGAAAAATAAACTATATAAGAAAAGACTTACCAATAACTTTACATAGCAGCATACAAAAACAAGTGAACAAATAAACACAGATTAATATAATGAAAGGAGTAAATAAAATATAGAAGTCCATTTTTCAGGAACAATAAATGTACAGTAAGCAAGTGTTAAATGTGTCCTTATCGAAATTACAACGGTATCAATAATGATAATATGGTACATACACGCAAATTTGATAATATTGTGTAGATATAATTTTTTTTTCGTATTTTTTCCATGTCAAAATAAAGTCTAATTAGAAATATATCTAGTTGACTGATTATGAAAAAACAATACAGAATGGACTGCGTTTTTTTCGAGACATTGCGTGTTGAGTGGCGGATTTCTACGCTGCACGTTATCTTGTTACCATAGCGACGAAATGAAAATTATCTATTCCCCCGAGTGGGAATAGTACCCACAACCACCGTCTACGGACAGACTGATAGACTAAACATAAAATACAGTTTTTTCCCGTTCCCGTAGAAATTTTGTGATCTCTGTCTTACTGGTCCCCTACATCGTCCATGCCAAATTTCAGCATACTTCCGGTTGTGTGATGTCTGTGAGTCATTTGGTAACAAAAGAATGTCATATTTATATTATAAATTATAGACATATTTTATCAATAATAAAATAATAAATGAAGGTGATTCCAAAGTTATGATCTATAGGCAGCTCATATTTTTTCACGAAATATAATATTTAAACGGTGAGATTATTTGTGTTTATTATTTCCGGTTGATTATTTAATTGTAACAATTATTTAGATATATATAATTAAATTAAATCGGTTTCACGCTGTATTTCGCACACACCAGGATAGTCAGAGGGAACCTAGTGTTAAGACATTTCCCACTTTTCCACTTTCTGCCGAATTTTGGATGCATTGCGTGTTGAGAGGAGAACAGAACGAAGAAATGGAAATACAAATTTAATAATATAAATATTTCATTTTCTTCGAGTGGGGATCGATCCACAACCGTCGCGTTACAGTCACACCCTTGTGCCCCTGGGTCACGACGGCCTCTAGATATATTATTTATTTTTATTTTCTTAGCCTTAATGATCTATCTTGGTTCGAAAAGACGCAAACATGTTGAGATAATGTGTAATCCTGTTTTCACGATTTTATATATACCATTGTGCCCTAAGTTGCGGTGTCCACCGCCGCTCCTTGTCTTGCCAGACTCGGATAATTCCAAAATAAGTTGAAAAAAGTTATTTTCCCCAGGCTCCCGATTAATATAATAATAGTTTAGGAACTAAAGAAATATATTAAAGTTAAACGTATGGTGTACTTACTTTGAGGCCGTCCTGACGCAGTGACACAATTTTTGAGTTTAAACGCAACAGTTTTAAATTCGATTCCGACTCGAGAGAGTTTGAGACGTTGTACATTTCAATTGTACGTTGAAATAAAACCTTGAGCTACTCAAAAAGCAATGTCTTGAAAATTGTATGGTGCGTGGGGAACGGTGTACCACTAGGTTTCCTCTGCCTAGCCTGCTATATGCGGGATAAAACGTGAGCCAAAACAAGCAACCTATATGTTTTGATTATTTTGAATAAACATTTACTTTCGTATAATTAATAAAGCACACTAAAATAATCGAATAATGCGCGTTACGCTACGGTGACGTAGTTGATAATAATTGATACTGTCTGAACATATACCTACCAAAATGAGCTTAGTAATTTCAACACTTTGTTTTACCGGCGTTTATTTACGCCATCTAACAAATAATATCGCTAAAAATGTATGGTAAGTGAGAACGTAGTGATCATTTACTAATAGGGTGCAGTGTTTAGCTTTATATAAGCTTCACACTGCACCCCGCACACAGCAGGGTAGGCAGATAGAACCTACTGTTAAGGCAGTCCGTTCTCTATTTTACACCGAATTCTGGAGCCATCGCGTGTTAAATGGTGGAACTCAAGGCTGTTTTGCCTCAACACCAGAGTTAAAATTTTAAATATTTCGTTTCAAGTTGGAATTCCCACAACCCACGGCTACGGCTGCCCTCAAGGGTATAAAATGACTAATAAAATTATAAAGAACAACAACAAATAATGACTTACCGAAGAACCGCTCGTACCAATGCAAGAAAACGCATATCAATCCATATAATGCTACTAGAATTAGAAACGGCGCGAGAAGCACTATCATATCCATTTTTAAGTAAATTAATGACTGATTTTTTTTGAAGCTATCAAATATCGAAAACGTTCATGAGATAACATTATCGATTTTAGATAAAGATTGTTAATGAATAAAATGTTGTAGTGGTATTGTTTTTCGAGCGTAACTTGAAAAGGCCAACGCTATGCTAATTTTATAAAAAAAAAACACCAACAGGAAATTGGGCAATGAAAGTGTCTAAATAGGAATGGGAGTGTCTCAACACTAGGTTCCCAAATTCCCTCTGCCAACTCTGCTATGAGCGTTGTAACAGTATGTACTTTGCGTGAAAAATAAAGGTGCATATTTTTTTATGAATGAAGAGAAAAAATAAGAATAAATATTTTTATGAGTTCTATTATAAAAAAAACCACACTAATCGACCATGCCTTACTACTATTGTTTACAGCAGAACTTACTATTCTTGACTGTAACAATTTAACTTAGTAACTACTTGTCAAAATCTAAACATTCTTAATTCAAATCGGCCGTAAAAGCACTATCGAATTAAGTTACAAAAATAAATGATATTTAATTTTGAAGAACATAAGAAAATCATGCCGTCGTCGCACAGTAATGGCACAGTGGTGGCACAAGCGTGTGACTTTCATTTACTCGCTCCGGTGACAAACCAAAACAGACAAAGGCGGCGTTGAGCTCCGCTACTCCCAATGTCTCAAAAATTCTTTTGTGTATAAAATATTTTTGAAATATTTATTATTTCAAGGATTGTGTTAAAATTTGGATTAACTGTAACATACGTAGGTAACTGAGATAACCCTTCAACCAAAGTTATACATTATTACTTACTTATTGCGACGTAGGCAAAAATGTACAAAAGTAATTATAAACAAAAAAAAGCATATCACTATTAAAGATAATATAAAAATTGATACTATTAGATAAAAATATTTAAAAAAAAACAAACAATAATTCAAAACGTTGATCGTGGAGTACTGCGAGAGTGTGTGACACTGCGATGGTCGTGGGTTCGACTGCCACTCGAAGCAATGCGTTATTTTCAATTCCCTGCTCTCGGAAGACAATGAACGTCTCCGAATTGCGCCACTCACATGTAATCTCTGCAGTTCGGGTGAAAAACAGCGATTTCAAATTTGAATAGAGATTTGATTTCCTTAAATAAGAAATACTTACAAATAAATATTAATATAATAAATATAAACGTAATTCAATATATACAATTGTTAAATGAATTAATTATTTTATAAGAATCTCCGTAGATTTCGCCCACAGCGTCGAATAAAATAAATATTTTTTTGTCTTTTCAATTTAAACTAGGAATTTTTAACTACGAATTCAGTAATATAGTGGCTTTATTTCTCCACCCTTTCCTTTTAAGATTTTAATTAACAGAAAATTGCACGATAAATCTTCGCTGCCAACATAACTACATCACTGTATTATATTTCCTATTTATACAACTACTAATATCAACAATATTTATTTTTTATGTCAATATAGCGTAGGCTTAGTATCGTAGGGCATCAAAAAGTAAAATGACTCAGCTGCATGGTGACAAATAATAATCTAACCTATACATCAAAAGGCATGGAATAATATAATTTAAAAACTCCTATTATAGATATAAACGAAGTTTATAGTTGAACCTACGGCCGCTTTAGTTATACTTCCACATCCCAAGCTCCCTATCCTCTGACATCCACTTAAAGTACATTAAAGCAAAAAATCTATAAATAAAACGTTGTAAATAGTATAATAGCAATAGGAACTATAGTATTAAGTTAAATATTTGGAAAAAGACAATCCAAATACCTGAACTCACTTACTCACTCACTCACTCACTTAGGAATTAAATACCTAGAGAAAATGAAATGGTTGCATGTGCAAAATGTAGCTGGGTCAATCTCTCTGTGGTAGCTATTTCTTTATTTGTTTTACTTATTTATATTTTGATTTGTAATTAATTTTTCTTTGAATTTTATTTTTGTATTGTATTTTATTTTATTGTATTTTATTGTATATCATCTTTGTTTGTATTTCATTTTACTAACATAGTTATTAAGTAATTCATTGTAGTGTGTGTGAGCCTATGTTGCTTGATAAAAGATTTTTATTTTTTTTTATTTTAATTTTATAAGCCTAGTTATATAATTTTGAAAAGCTGGAAAAAAGTACGGACCACTCGTCTGTATTGTTTAGTTAAAATATAAGAAAGTACATCAAATGGCAAACAAAATATAAATAAATAGATAAGTATAGGATACTTACTAAATACTTTGAAGACCAGCCTTCTTATCACAATATCACACACTTGCAAGTAAATAAACACCAACAACAATGTAACAACAATAAAAATTAAAAAACTAAATTCCTTCAAATTAATAAACATTTTTAAAAAATTCAATAGATTAGCAGTTGGGAAAAAATGAAATAACTAAATATATTTTTTAAAATGTTACATGAAAACAAGCAAAAAGCGATTTAATTGTCGTACAATAAAGTTCAATTTCAATCAACAAATTTAGTGGATGAGAAAATCTCCCGACTAATCGAGATAACTCTATGTTTTCAAATGAAAATCTCGTATAGAAGTTTAATATACTTCTAATCTTATATACGACGTAAACAATTTTCAGCTATATATTTATGATAATAAAGTCAAAATTCCTTTAAAAATCGTCTTAAATAATCTGATAAGCTTATCTAATGATCAAAACCACTGTAAGTTAAGCTCTTATGATTAATGTTGTGTGAAATAAAAATATAGGATTTACAAAATATATGGAAAAACAAAGGTCTAAAATTGTTGGTTGTTTACGCAAAGTCGACTTGATTATACCTATAGCTAACAATACCTTTACTGAATAGCTCCATGAGATAGGAAAGAGTGATGGTATATTAACTTACATGTTTAGAAAACGTATAAAATTTTGAACATAGCGGGATTTGAACACACGCCCCTTGGAAACCCTCTGGAAATGCTAATTGATATTTTTATCTAAGTTCGGGATAATACTTTAAAAATATAAAAAAGTCTTTAAATATAACATTTTTTTCTTAAAATTTATACACATATATTTTTGAGTTGGTAATATACACATATATACTTTTCAGTTGATTCATCCGTTCATCCATCCATTCATCGTGTCCAACAGATTTATATTTCGATAAAAAACAACTTTCAAAGCGGAATTTAGCGGAACCCAACGCCGCAGTTTGTTTTGAAACCAGAGCAACTAAATGAAAATAATTCATTACCCGAAGTGGGAAATCAAATCCACAACCATCGCGTTTACGGTCATATACCGTGCCGCTGAAACACGACGGCCCCAGATATTGATGAACTAGCAAAAAAGAAGATTATTCTAACAACTATAACTTGAAAACGTCAGATCTCTCTAAAAACATGTAATGCAATTAAAGGAACCCTATATTTTTCTGACCGCTAATTCTTTAAGAATTCAACCTAATAAGCGAATTTTGGAAAATTACAACCTGCCAAATCGTTCATCAATTTAATTCGTTAAGGTTATTTCAAATTTTGTATGCCGAATCGCGAGACTTGCGAGGAGTACTTCGTCACACACTTTCTTTTGTAGAATTACATATTTTAATGTTGTTCTAAGATTGTTTTTCTTAAGTCCAAATATTTGTGACTGATGTGACAGCGTCTGACTGAGAACGGAACGATTCTAGATTCGATTTCCACTAGGGAAAATGATTGAATTATTATCATGTCATCGCTTTTGTAACAAGATATGCTTAATCTTGTGTAGTGCATTAGGGGACGAAATGTTTTAAGTCTAGGTTCCCTCAAAAAAAATGTAACAAAAAGAAAATAAAAAGGTTTACTCCTAGCTTGAACTTTCTCGTATGTTGTTGAATATATACGAGTAATTCCGAAAAAATATAGTTACAATGAGAAATCGCTAGTTTTTAGAAATCAATTGTACAATTGTACTATTTTATATGAAATTTGTAGTAATAAATAAACATATACATCAGAACAATACATAGGTTTCAAGTTATCTATTTTTTTTATTGCACGGGTATAATAAGTTTAAGCGGGCGAAGCCGCGTGTGAGTTGCTACTATATTACAATATAATAAAACATCTTGTAAATATTTAGTATTATTTTTAAAAATCAGTAGCGGCTCTCGTCAAAAGCAGGTTTGTTGATGACACCCAAAGTAATTTGCTCCCACGTACGTCTACCGCTGGAGGAGATCGAAATGTACCGTTGGAAGAGGAAATCATTTTTAGTATTATTATTGAATTTACATTAAAATTGTAATTTAATTTTAAACATTTTGAAACATACGAGTTTGACCTAATTTGATTGCATTTCATTTCAACTAATATCACATATTATAGACTATCGTGGAGCAGTGTCTAACTGTAACTTCGATGCTCTAAGTGCAGCTTTGAGGAGAATTCGCACTATAGTCAGTCACAGTACATCGCGTCAGTCACAGTACGTTCGTTTTCGGTTGGAGATATTCTTAAACGAGAAATATTTTTATATGCGTGATTACACCGGAACAACACTATGAATCCTATTGTAAATAAAACTATTTTAATCGGATAATCGCGTATATTTAAGGATTAATCCGGTTAAAATAGTTTCATTTAAAATGTGTAAAAATCGTGAAAATCAAAGAACTTATTATGAATGCTATTATTGATGAGAATCAACATATAATAAGAATACATGAGAATGTAATAATATTATTTATAATATTTTTAGCAGACTGAGATCAGATCAAGAAAGAGAAAGAGAACCCTTGAGTTAAACCACTCAATATGTAACTTCTAGAACCCGGGCGAAAAGTTGAGACCGTAGTGCCTTGACACTAGGGTTCTCTTGGATTTTTCTTATAAAAGAATCCAATTATATTAAGCAGGATGTAGAAAAAGAAATGTTATAAATATTAAACAAAATAATGATTTATTTATTATTCTGCGACGCGTACAAACCAAAAATAATTTATGTAAATGATTGCAAGTGTGATTTATCTTCAATTGTCTCCGCTCGGTTTTTGCGATCTTATTCTACTAACTAATTATCGGCAAAGGGGACCGGCTCCTGTAAATTACATTTTGTACTTGTTTATGTATACTAATTACTTTATTTTTTATATTTTAACCCGATTAGATAGTGGGTTGTCTATTTACCGTCCATTTTTGAGACATTGCGTGTTGGTTGACGTAATTTGTCCACGCGCCTTGTCTATTTAAGTTTTTTTATATATATACATTCAAAGACGTCACGTCGTCGCGAAGCAGTATCTGACTAAAATGTGACGGATGTGAATTCGGTTCCTACTCGAGGGAAGAAAATATGTTCACTGCCACGCTCTGGTAAGAAGACGAAGAGCAATTCATGCACAATACATTGTGAAGCTAAAAGAAAAAATCCTTCTGAGTATAAGAAATAAGTACCTACATTTATAATCGAAGCCAGTCGTGGCACAAAGTGTGAGTGTAGAACCAACTGGATGTGGGTTCGATCCCCACTCGAGGAGATGAAATATTTACTTACATTTATATTTCTCACTCTGGTGTGGAGGCAAAGCGCGGCGTTGAGTTCTGCCACTCAACACGCAATGCCTCCAAAATTCGGCAGAAAGTGTGGAACGGAATGTCTATGTTTCCTCTACCTACCCTGCTGTGTGTGGGATACAGCGTGAAGCTGATTTATTTTTTTACTTATATATAGGCATATTTTACCATATTGCTCTTTTCTTCTTTAAAGAGATAAGAAATCATCCCTTTGTATCAAACTTACATGTTACTTAAATAACACTAACAACTTTTGCATCATATATTATAAACAATACGTTCTAAATAGTTTATAATCTTTTTTTCACTCTCAATATAAGTAGTTTTAAAAAATGGTTTGTGACAAACACACTTTACCTTACTTCCAACTTAATTTTACTGTCAATGATGGAAGGTTTATATAAAATATGCGGCTTTTGTTCTTATTAATAATAAATTTGAATAATACACCACCGAGAAAAATTCTCAAGTTGACCATGTCATTACTTAACTATAGGTAATTTTAGTACTAAAGATATCTTCAAAGTGTATTCACATATTAATTTCTAAAGTGTCACCACCGTCTTACGCGTTGTGAAATTTATTACTATAGTAATATCGCTTAATATAATTAACACTGTTGTTGAAAATAAAAAGTAAATCCTGTACCCGTTTTTATATTTTGTAGCTGCAATTAATTTTTAGTTATGGTCAATGTATTTGATCCGATGCATATTTTTTTTTATTTTAAACCAATTTTTAGTGTCACGCTGTAACGCACACACAACAGGGTAGGCAGAAGGAACAAAGTGTTAAGACCGTCTGTTCTCCATTTAACAGTAAATTTAATTTGCCAACCTAGTATGCCTAGTATGCAGATAAAAGCGTCAAGCTGCAAAAGAACAAAATCAAAATCTAATAATAGGTAATCTTTAATAGCCTAAAGCTGATCTTGCGCATACTACTACTAAATGACGTCTTCTAATACTATTTTATTTAAACAAAAAGTTGATACATAATTAACTTAAATAATTAAACAATTAATCGTTCGGTACCCTTTGCTCACTCTTTAAATACAGTAGATTTGTAAAAATATCATCTTCTCCATAAAAATATTTCATTTAAAATACGACCTATCATCTAATCGACTAATATCATTGAAATATTTACAGTTTACAAACTAAATTTACATACATATGCTATCAATAATACATAAATTTAATTCAATTAGAACACCTCGGGCTATATAAAGTGAGCGCACAAAATTGATCGAATGCACTGGCCTTAACGAGAATTGGCATATTTAAATACGTCTTCATACGTTGCCCGAGGGTAATAACTTACTTCGGGATTCCTCTATAATAGTGTCAACTTGTAAAACAATGTTTATTAAAATGCTTTTATATGAGAATTTTGCTATTTTAAGCTGTGTATAAAAATATTTTACACGTTTAAGTATTTTTTATATATAGATATTTATTTTGAAGCCAGTCATGGCGCAGGGGCACAAGCGTGCTACTGTAAACGCGACACAGGTTGTGGGTTCGAGTCCTACTCGAGGAAATAAAATATTCAATATGTAATTTGGTAACGAGGAAAGAAATACCTACCCAGTCTGTGTCTACCCTGCTATAGATATGCGGCTAAATCAAATCAACGACCCTTGAAGTACATTAATAAACATAAACGAACAAAAGCTATAATCACTAGTAATTACAACGTTAGTAAGTTATAATTGTAAAAGGGTGAAGGGCTTTACGTATCACAGTACATAAATTTTTACTATATAAATCTAAGTTAAGTAATCAAAACTATAATAGTTACAGAAAACGGTAACTGTTAAAGTAATTATCGTTAAATGTTACTGTAAATTGCGTACACATTAGTTCCCTTATATAGCTGCCTTTAGGCGACATGTACTACTTATTTTTTCTTTTTAGCCTCACCTGTATATGCGAGAGAACAGAGGGAACCTAATGTTAAAACACTCCGTTCCGCTTTCCATCGTATGTTCAAAATATTATGTGGTGAGAGGCTGTCTTCAACACTGCGCTATATTTGGAAATCGAATTCACAACAACCGTTTACAGTATGGAGTACGCCACAACTTAACATAATGTTTTATATTTAAAATTAAAGAAAAGTTTCTTATTTATATTATTAAATATATTTGAGAGCGCGGCGTTGAGCAACTCAACTCACTCAACACGCAACGCCTCCAGAAGTCGGCAGAAAGTGGGGAACGGAGTGTCTTAACACTAGGTTCCCTCTGCCTACCCGGCTGTGTGCGGGATAAGCGTGAAGCTGATATATAATATAAATATATTTATTTATTATTATATAATTATTTATTATTATAACACAATGTTTTTATTTAAATTTTACTTATTTTAGTATAATAAAATAACAATTATATTTTTTTTAATTATTTATTAATTTACTTGATCTGTAGAAGATTCAATCCACTGTGTATATGGTGACATATCTATAAAGCGGCTCGGCGCTGAACATCCAGGACCTCTCATACTGAAGCCTATCTGTAATATATAATTTTAATATATCCTATTATAATAAAAATGACGGATTTGTTTTCTAATCTCAAAAATCTAAATTAGAATTTAAAAAGTATTTTTGTGCTCGATAATCCGTTTACCAAGCAAGATAGGTTATCTTGTCTTTACTATAGAATATGTTAATCCTTTTGATATAAATTGTTTACTTCGGGCACTTGGAAAGTGTAAAGTGTCATACACAACACTTGTGGTACGACAGAAACTCCGACATAAATGTCAGATATTAATGCATATATTGTACAGACTTTTTGTGTGTGAAAAGTATAAAGGAGATTGAAACTTTTTTTATTTATCCAGAATGTAATAATAATATTTGATATTTTTTTTTAAATGAAAATCGTAGATTTAATAGATTCAGGTACATCATACCCTTCCTAAAAATTCTGTCAGTTTTGGCAATTTGAGAGCTGAGTTATTAGAGATTTGGTAAAAGTGAGGTTAAGCTCACAGCACAATTTCTATAAAATCAAGCTATATAAAATAGGTGATTACTAAGAAGAAAATCAGCGAAAAACAAAGTAGTAGTCGTTGAAAATATTAAATAAAAGGAGAAGCACTCAAAACATATCGAAATTAGTGAAGCAAATAATGCAAAAATAATTGGACAGGGTGTCAATATCAATCAGCTGCCATATCTGAAATTTAAAATATGATTAATTGATTTTTGCTTTTTCAGTATTTAATGGATTTTCTTTATTTATATTGTAATCATATGAACTAATAAGTGCCTTTACATACTTAGACTTAATTAAAATGAATAAATATTTTATTTTCGTGATATTGTAATGCATTATTTATATCGATTAAGGATATAAAACTATTTTTCACATTTTTCACTGCTTCCAGATTGTCAATTGAACTGATTTTTGGTATTTTAAAATTGAAAAAATGACAAATTTTTAGACCATATCTCAATTTCTTACATTTCCGTCTCATTTGTAAGTGGCATGCACACTGGTGATAATATAATGCGTTAATAGTGCGCGGTGCAATGTATAGAAAATGTCAAACCAGTTGGAAAACTTTTCAACTACAATAGACACTTTGTCACAGAGTGAATGCACACTACTACAGATGTATGGATGAGACACTAATTATCGTGTCACAATAAATTTTGGAATTAGAGACATTCACTGTCATACAGAGACACTCGATGTATATACTGATTTTATCGTCTATTTGTACTATTAGTTATTTCCTTTACCACGTGGGCAAAGCTGCAGGTAAAAGCTAGTATAATAGTAAATTAAAATATTATTTTCTAAATTTTGATAAAAATCTTTCAACTATGATTCCGATAAGAGAGAATATTTGCATTAAAAAAAAACAATTTTTAGTTTAATGCTCTATCTCACATAAGCAAGAGAGAAGATAAAAATAATAGTGAAGTCTCTTCTTTTAAAATATAAATGTCCAAATATGCTAATACTAACTAAGATCCATGGTCCCGTAGAGTTAGAAGCGAGAACCATGCCGTTATCCCATTCGCAGTTATTCTTATTGTTTTCAGCAAAGCCGCAATGATAGTTCATAGGTTTGTACAAATCACTTTTATACTGTAACAGATACAAAATATCCTATATTGTTTTATCTACTAAAATTTTAGTTTTCGATAAATTTGTGTATATTTTAAATATAAAGTGAGATATTGGCAAGAGATGAAATTTTATTGACGGAAAGACGGTTCAAAAAAAGAGTATTATTATCTTATGCTATGATTTTTTTTCTTTTAGCTTCAAACTGTGTCCCGCACAAAGCAAAGTAGGAAACCTAGTGTTAAGACATTCCGCTCTTGTTAAGAAACTTCCATTCTCCACTTTCCGCTGAAATCTGGAGGCATTGTGTATTGAGTGGTGCCACGTTACCAGAACGAAGAAAATATTATATATGAATGTTATTCTATGCCTCCCTAGCATTAGACAAAAAGCCACTGATTATTTTAAAGAGTGAGTTTATGATAAAAGTGGTTTTAAAAAAATATTTGAAAATTATAAATTAAAATATAAAAAAATGTCGATTGTCGGTCTACCATTGCAGCAACATATTTTTTTAAAGATTAAATTTTTGCATTTACCGTTTCTAAATCTGCCGGTAAATGCATAAAAAATTGTGGATTCAAATTCACGGCGTTGATTTCCGCTGTTTATCACGTTTCATCTTGAAAAAGCAGAGCCTAGAGAATGAAATATCCTAACACTAGGTTCCCTTTGCTTACCATGCTATATCCGAGGTACAGCGTTAAGCTAAAACAAAACAAAAATATAGCTTAATATATTTAACGACTTACTCCAACACGATTGTAAAATTCGTCACATAAATCCAAGCTAATGTATTCAATTTTGTACATCATTTTCTCCAAAAATCTGTTTTCTGTGAAAAAATACACCCTAAATCAATATGTATTATTAGAGTATTTTTTTTAATAAATAGAATTTATTATGTAAAACAGAAATGTTACAAACTTTGATACAGAAATTTGATTTTTTTTAACTAAATATATTATTTTAGAAAAGGTATAATCATTTGAACATCAAGTTAAGTCAACGTCAAGGGGCGCGGTTAAAAATATGTTTAAGACTGTAAATCCATATATATACAGGTTCAAATCTTGCTTTGCTTAATGTAATATATATAAAACTCTGTTGTTATTGACAGACAACGCGCCGACTAAAGATAGCACTGGACTTAGAAAGTGGAAGGTGTGAATGACATGTAAATTTAGTAGAGTGAGGAGTGTAACGAAGCTCAAAAACAGAATTTCTCAAAATTCCTACTGGAACTGGATAAAAAATATCGCGTGACATAAATACAATATTTGACTGGTTACAAAATTTTTTACCCGGATACATGTTAGAATAATTCTTTTATACCGTCAGTAAATCCTAAGACATATAGCTGATTTGAAGTGTTATAATGATATTCAGGCCAACATATTGGCACAAGTTGATCTGTAAAGAGAAAAAACACTGTTTATTATTGTTTTTTTGGGTTTCACGCATAGCAGGAACATGATTTAGGTAAGAAAAAACCTTAGAACACAGTGTTAGGATATTCTACTACTACTACAACTACTACTAGCTTCACGCTTTATCCCTAGCGGGGTAGTAAGAAGAAAAGGGGCGCCAAACGCTACGGATACGGATACGCGAGTTAAGATACTCCGTTTCCATCAGGGCAGTTCAAAGGAAGTTTATTTCTTTAGGAGTCATTTCGTGTGGAGTAGCGGGACTCCATGCTTATATTTTTTTTACTTTTCGGATGTTTTATTTATTTTGAATTATCTCACTTCGAGCCAAATAAAAAAAATATCCTATAGATTTTGCAGCAAAAACACACACACACACACATGTATATATATATATATATATATATATATATATATATATATATATATATATATATATATATATATTACTATAGAGACCGACCGGACTAAGGGACCGTAGACCTGTAGATCTGCACGATTCACGATTTTCCGCTGAATTCTGAAGGCATTGCATGTTGAATGACGAAACTCAATATATAAGTTTAAATAAATATTTAATTTCCTCGAGTGGGGGTCGAAAACATAACCAGTAGCGCTTACAGTCACACACTTCTGCCCCTGCGCTATGACTGACCTCAGTCGTAGTCGTAGTCAGTTGTATATATAATATTAATTTCGGCTTGATACTTTCACGTTATCTCGAGATAAATGTTCTTGACAGACGGACGACAAAGTGGTTGTCATGGAGACCCTCGGTGGCAGCCAGTAGTGCGCATTAAAAGGCTGATAAGGATTTAGCAGTATTTTTTATCGGTTTTATCAATACACGCATCTTGAACCTGCATTGCATTTATAAACACGTTCTTATAATTTAATTTCAAAGATCGTCTTATGTACAGGTTCATAGAGGATAAAGATTTAGAAGGATAAGATACTATAAAATATAAATTGGTGAAAAATACCTAAATAAGTAACGTTTGATAAAAAAATATAAACAAACTAATTTGTTTTTTAACATTTTTTAAAGTGTGAATCCACACTTAGGAAATAAAACATTTAATTTCTTACCGTTATCTTCATAATCAAGTTCGACTAGAGCGATAGTGTTGTAGGTGGCATATTCATATTCTGGATGCAGAGTATATTCTTGTATGTTACTGAACCACGTCTCGTTGTTCTTTAAAATAAACATAGCTTTTCCTTCTCTTCTAAAAAAACAAATAGGTACCTGTAATACCTTTCCACATAGCAGAGTGAGTCTAAATATAAAAACAACAAATTTGTTACCTGATTCTTGTAGGATTAACTTTGGCTACGTCATCTGCATTGACTATTCCGTACTTTCTTTTGACCAACACCAGTCCCGTAACAGCAATTTGAAATTTATCGCCTTCATCTAACAATCAATTTTCAAATTTTAAGTTTAGTCAAATATTATTAACACAGTAAAAATTATAATTATTTCAAACATCTAAAACTTTGAACTAGCGTTCCTGCCGTCTTTAAATATGAATTATTATTTCAATAATAAAATTAACAAAAATTTAAATTGAGGTTAGTAATGGGGCAGGGGCACAAAGTCAGCAGCAAAATCGAATAGTTGTGGGTTCGATCCCCACTCGAGGAAATGAAATATTTATTTCAATTTATATTTTCATTTCTTCGCTCTGGTGTCGTGTAAAAGCGCGGCGCTGAGTTCCGCCAACAACACGCAATGCCTCTGTGCGGAACGGAGTGTCTTAACACTAGTTTCCCCCTGCCCACCCTGCTATGTACAAAAAATCAAATGCTTAAAACATCTAAAATGTATCTAAAAATATCAAAAACCGTGCGACACTCGAGAATATGAAATATTTAATTTTTATTTTCTCAAAGTGAAGCAAAGCCCAGTTTGAGTTCTGCCACTCAAGACACAATGCCTCCAGAATGTGAAGTTTCTTAAGACTAGGTTCCCGGATCCCCTCTGCCTACCCTGATATGTGCTGGGTATAGTGTGACGCTTAAAATTAAAAAAAACATTAATATACAAGAACTAGATACTTACGAATGTGGACTCGTAGAACACCTAGCCAAGGGAATGTGCTTATGTCACCCAAATTGCCTTCTTGTAAATAAGAATGTATTGAAGAATCGCATACTTGCGGTTGCAGCGATACTTTGTAAACTGAAAACCACAACAAAATGATATATCATGGCATAATTATTACTAAATACTTGTAATATATAATATCTATCCAAAATTAATCAATGGGGACAGTAGAAAGAAGTTATATTATAATAAGGGTTCCGTACCTTTTAAAAAAAGGAACCCTTATAAGATCACTTTGTTGTTCGTCTGTCTGTCTGTTTGCCAAGAGCCTTTATCTCAGGATTGATATCGGGTTGAAATTCAAACTATGTACGGCCCCATGATTTATAGAAAACCTATTTCTACATTTACTTAAAAAAAGATATGGCCGTTTATATAATATGTATAGCGAAAATGCACATTTCAACACTTTAAGGGGAATCAAAATTATCAGAGTATTCGGTATCCAGTTAACCTAGAATTATGAAATTTGGTAGCCATTATCAACAGGTAGTGCTAGTTCAGGAAAGTCTGAAAACTATACATTTGTGCTTAAATCCTAAAAAATAATAGCCTTAGAATGGGGGCAAAATTTGATATTAAATCCGCTAGTTCAAGTGAGGGTACCTCACTAGCTGAGATAAAAGGGCTCTGGTTAAGCTAAGCCTATAAGAATTTCAGGAAAAGCTCGAGGCTTTACATTTTTGTACAGGACCCTCGATGGCCCCGTCTGACTAGCGTATGTCCGGCTTTTTTTATTACATTTTTTTTTATTTACCTATTCAGATGAAATAAAACGCGGTATTGAGTTCCACTAACAACTTACAATGTCTCTAAGAGGAAAACCATAGAATGGAGTGTATGAAAGAGACGAATCTGGAGAAATGGTTGTTAAATTTCAGACGTGCAAATATACAATTAATATTATATTATCCTCACTTACAACACAGAACAATAATAAATGACAGACGAAAAAATGTATAATCAAACATATTGTTTCATTAAATATTTCTCAAACAACCGTGAAACGCAATTATAGGAACAAAATAATTAATTTTTACTTACTTTTTATTATTCTTTCAGAAATAGCTGTTGTTTATAAAACTATATATTTTTTTTATATATACGTATTTCTAGACGAAATTTACTCCGTTATACTCCGTTTTATCTTGTTACTTGAGCGAGGAAATAAAAATAATGTATACCTCGTTGCGATTACAGTCAGAAAAGATAAAATATTTAAATATTAACATTCACTAAGGATCTGTGTGAACTTTTAAAACCTCATGAAAAAGTTAGCGAAATCTCTATTACTTATTTTACATTTTACAAAATAAAATAAATATATATATATAGAGTAATTGCTCTATACTAAATCTGTGGTATATAATATATATTAATGATTTATAGCAAATCTGTTCTCCAGAATTCGAGACAACAACGCGCCTACAATTACCAGCGAGATAAAAACTATAAAATTCAAAACGATACGTTCTACTTAAGCACTTGAAAACGTAAAGTATTTAATTGTTTTTTTTATTGTTAGCCATAAGGTAACTCGTTTATTTTCTTTTATTATAAGTCCGAGTTGTGTCCGGTTTTTTTGCAGTAAACGTTTCGCGTGTAACAAAGGGATTAAAACACCCTGCTCTCCATTTTCCAACCAATTTTCCAGACATTTCATGTTGAGCAGCAGAACTAAACGCCGCGTTTTGTTAATTTGAGTTATATTTTTTGTTTAGTATTCTTCTGACAATTTAATAGATCGTTATGACGGGATTATAAAGTATAGTTTAGCTGGAAAACTTAATAAGTGCACAGAAAACGTAAGCTCAAATTTATTTATAAAAAAATAATACGTATAATATAAGATATAAGTAGTTCTAAAAATGTGAATAGCACTTTAAAATAGTGATAGTAGTTTCAACAACAGGCAAAACAACTTAATTGGCAAGACCGTGAAATAGTACAAAATTGTTTTGTTCTTATCATATATTGTAAATTGAAACTAAATCCTTGCATATAATTAATATGTAAACAATGTTAGAAACATTTGCAAAATTTATTACTCACGATATTCGCATTAGATAGTTGTAATCAATACTTAGATTTATTGCATTTTGCATGTTGTTGACAATCAGTACAAAATTACTATCATTTTCAATGGTTCATGTAAATATTCATAATTTACAAGTATCTTATGATGGTTGGATGTGTGTAAAGTTCACACAAAATTCATAAATTCAAACGCTTTTGAATATTCTTCCATAAGCTTAGTGAACATTTAACGTTCAAAATATATAATTATTTTTAAGATATTAAAAATTATACACAAAACTATATGTATTTAATTTTTATATTGTTATGTAGTTTATGAAGCATTACATTATTTCAATTTTACTATGTAAATATTGCTATTGCTTAATCTTCAAAATATTGGTAATTAAGATATTAAGTGTGCTTAAGTTAATAAAATTCAACTTATATCATGGTTTATAACTGAAAACTCTTGTGGCTAATAATAATTAATAATTAGTGAACAAAAATTACTGTAAATAAAGCATGAATTACATTATTTGATTAGTTCATTAGAATGAACGCCTACCTATACTTACCTACACATGTAGGACCAAAATTATATAAAAATATTTTATGTAATATTTTATAGCTTTGCGTTATATACGCGATCGTATACTACTGAATAATCAGAGGGAACCTATTGTTAAGACACTCCGTTTCCCACGCATCGCTCAAATTTCTAGACATTGTATGTCGAGTGGTATTACTTAGCGCCACACATTGTCTTGTTACTAAAGCAGAGAAAAGAAAATAATTTAATTCCCCAGTTAGTATCGTATTTAAAACCGTCATGTTTACTATCAGACTCTATACCGATAAACTACGACGGCCTCTTCATAAATTTATACGAAAAAAAACATAATGATAACTACTAATAAATAAGAATATAACTGAACTGTATATTATTTAGATTCTCTGAATTATTATTTTTTTGACAATAAACATCATCACATAAATACACTATCATTGTTTTACATATCCGAGAATCGAATCCACGATCCTATCAAGCGCTAACTTTATAAATATACATCTACAATTATTTCTGAATATATTATTGTCAAAATGAACAGTAGAATAAAGTAGAATAAACGCTTAGATCTAATTTATAGAGGGATATTTGATAGGCACTAGTCCTTGCGAGTTACTTATTGCCGCATCTGATACGGCCCGACAGTCGACACTGACAGAGAACAAGTGGAACGTACCTTCGCTTTAAACTTGATGATTTTATAGGTAAAAAATTGTTTTATTAGGCCAGTCGTGGCGCAGGGACACAAGCATGCGGTTGTAAGCGCGACAGATTGTGAGTTCGATTCCCACTCGTGGAAATGAAATATCACTTGTTACCAAAGCGAGAAAAATTAAAATATTAAATTTTCACTTTCCTCGCTGTAGTAACAAGGCAAAGCGCGGCATTGAGTTCCGCCACTCAATACGCAATGCCTCCAGAATTCTGCGGAAAGTGAAGAACGGAAATATCGTAGTGAGAACGGAGTGTCTTAACACTAGGTTTCCCGGTTGCTGAAAAAAAAAACAATTTTTATTTAGTATAAATTATCTTTAGATTGTAAATATTTATGCATGTAAGGACATATTTCAGAAATTATTCACAATCGTACTATTATAATTTAATCTCAGCTTCATGTTTTATACAGTAGTACGTGGCAAGATGAAAACCAACGGAAGTAAACGGCGGAATTTAACTCCGCATTGCTTTGTTGATAATTATTATACCTTTTGAAGTATGTACATTTCTGTAATTCAAACCATAAATCAATCAAAGTATCGAATCCCATAAAAAATGAGTATACCATTGTTGGTGTACTATCGTGTTCCGAGCGCAAGCGACGCGCCCCCCGCGACGCTTACGTTAATGCAAATACTGGTTGGTATTCGCGTCAAATTATAGCCATTATTGACAATGAAAGAAGTTAAGGTACTTCATCTACAAAAAGTGTTTTTTTTTTTAGTTTCACGCTGTATCCCGGATAAAGCAGAGGGAATTTGGTGTTAAGACACTCTGTTCCCCACTTTCTGCCGAGTTCTGGAGGCATTGCATATTGAGTGGCGGAATTAAACGCCGCGCTTTGCCTCGACACCAGAGTTTAAATATTTGAGTTCCTCGAGTGGCGAACTCACAACCTCACAAATATTGGCATAATATTATTTTTTTCTTTCCAAGACTGCTGTTATCCTCCCTCAAGAGTAAAAAGTGGATTACAGAGTGTCTAAACACTAAACCTGTGGAGATAACGGAAAATATATTAGTTCTCGATATGGATAACCATCTTATTGTAATAAGTATCCCACTAACAATGTGCAATTTAGTTAAAGTCTAGAGATATGGGCAGATGCTTATCTACGAGTATAATGCAGTGTTAGGAAACGTCGGAACGTGAAAATTATTGTTAGTTTAATCTATGCCTAGATGTCTGTTATAGACAAACTTTCAAATAATAAAAAGTTTTACTTAATATTTTACTTATCTGTTGTTTTGACGCCTTCCGGGCTTTGTAGAATGATTTATTAGAGGATACCAATTTGTGTACAAATTGGTTATTGGTTCAAAAGTTTTTCTATTTTTTTTTGCAATTCCGTATATAGCAGAGTAGGCAGAAAAAATCTGGGAACCTAGTGTTCAGACACTCAGTTCAACATTAAGACGCTTCCGTTGCTCACTTTCCGCCGAATTCTTGAGGTATTGGGAATTGAGTGGTACTCGACGCTGCGGTTTGTCCAGTTAGACTCTAACTAGACAAAGCTCTAACTTTTACAGGTACCAGATCGTGGAAACAAAAATATTATTTTAAAATATTATTTAGTTCAATTTCTCTAATTTCTTAGTGTTTTATCTATATGTATATCATTTAATTTTCACCTAAGTAAATGACACGATCCGTGAGACGATTATATATAGGAAAGTTTATACTTAATAATTTTAATTTCAAAATACATTTGGAGATTACTTATCTATAAATTTGTATATTATAAAATGTTGTTCTTTAACAACTAACAAAAAATTACAAAAGAGGTTAATTATATATTTTCATATAAAAAACATATAAATAATTATGATTTTATTTATTAGACAATAATTTTATGAGGCCAGTCGTGGCGAGCGGTACAAGGTGTGAATGTAAAACGACTATTTGTGGGTTCGATCTCCACTAGAGAAAATGAAATACTTATTCAAATTTATATTTTGATTTCTTCGCTCCGGTGTCGAGGAAAAACGCGGCGTTGAGTTTCTATACACACTCAACGCGCAATGCCTCCAGAATTCGGCGACAACTGGAGAACGGAGTGTCTCAACACTAGGTTCTCAGCCTACTCTGCTGTGTGCGGGATACAGCGTGATTGAAGCTGATTTGATTTATTTATTAAACAAAAACATAACTTTTAAGATTGAAAATAAATATAATACTATATCAATAAGCCCATTAACAATTGGACATGCTTCTGATTGCCCTACACCAGCGTCATAGAAGATTGACAGACAACGTGTTTTACAGAATGGATAAATAATCAATTATACAATATTTCTACCTATAACGAGAAAACCATCAATTAGGATGATGAGAATTACTGGGAAATATCTAAACGTATAATAAACTACCTTAGTCCTAGAAATTTGCCATAGTATCACTATAAATTATAGTATAATTAAATAATCAAGATATGTAGAAGCGTTGGAACAATGTTTTATTGTAAACAGGAAAAGGCGATTTATTGGATGCTATTAGTATGTATTTCGAATTTTTTTGCATCTCAAACCTTTGAGGGTAAAATTTGGTGATAGAATGCAAAAGGAAAAAAACATATTATAATTGAAACTTTCTTTTGCAATACCAAAAATTAGACGCCTCACCGAAATCTGTTGGAAGGATGATGATGATGATGATGAAAAAAACATCTATACTCATAACAATTGTCGTAATATTCACATTTTCTTTGTTTTAATTAGAATGAGTTTTAATTAGATGAAGATGGCAATCGGATGGCACCTAGCTGTGGATATGATTTCTAGACATTTAAATAGCCCGCAACGTGTCTTCTAGAACAAATATAATAACTGACTGATTTGAATAATATTGCTAGTGTCTACTTATTGTTATGCCAAAATGGATAAAATGTTTTTAAACATTTTTTAAAGTGTTATACCACGCTTAGGACAGAAAAATACTTATTTAGAAAACGTATAAAAATACGTTCACGTATGGCTTAGTGGTCATAGCGCCTGATCGGTTTCCAGGAGGCGTGGGTTCAAATCCCGCTACGTTCAAATTTTTATACGTTTTCTAAATAAGTATGGATAAAATGGTTTAAAAAATACTTGTTGAACATTGTTGTAAACTTTATAGATCGCAACAACGATCCGTAATTCACGCAATAATGACCGGTAATCTGTTCCCACATAAAGCACCACTACACTCATTATACCGTCTTCACGTAGACTTTCACACAAACGAAAGGAAACTATATCAGGAATAGGAACATTACAGTACAGTTTTAAAATATACTTAAAACTTATCCGAAACTATACGCGATAGTTGTAGGTTCCATACTAATTTTCGAATATCCTTAAATTATTTTAATTTTCTCGGTCTGGCAGTAAAAACGCAGCGTTGGTTTCCGCCAACTAAAGTATTAATCGTATATTATAATAATATCTTTTACATTTTAAAGTGTTAATCCACACTTAGGACAGAAAAATACTTATTTAGAAAACGTATAAAAATTTTAACGTAGCGGGACTCGAACCCTCCTGGCCTCCTGGTCCTGGTCGGTTTCCAGGAGGCGCGGGTTCGAGTCCCGCTACGTCCAAATTTTTATACGTTTTCTAAATAAGTATAATAATATCTTCTGTAATAAGCGCCGAAAAGTGGGGAACGAAGTTATATATTTCTAAGCTCTCTTTATTACTATTACATTTAAGAAATACGCAAAATTCAAAGGCAATTTGAAAAAAAATCTGAAATATATGAAGTAATTTGTAAAAATAAATGAGCAAGGTTGTCGCAGCGCAGTGGCATATCGTCTGGCTGTAAACGACAAGTTTGTGGATTCGATTCACACTTGAGGAAATAAAATATTTTCATTTCCTCGCTCTGGTTAAATAAGAACAAGACAAAACGCTGCGTAAACTCCGCTACTTGACACACAATGCCTTAGAAAATAGCCCTTAACCTAATAGGTAGACCTTAACATTAGGTTCCCTCCTGCTCATCCTGCTATGGAATATAGGGTAAAGTATTTTTTTAAATAAACAAATGAAGTAAGTATAGTAAGAAACAAGTGTGATAAGAATGTGCTTACATTCTAAGGTAAGGATACACCCACAAACATTTATTATGTCGTTGATTACGCGGTAATAATTTCTCAGAATTATCTTTATCCTTCCGGCCGATGGTTGTGAGAATTTTCCTATTATTTAAAATATTTACCTTTGAAGTTGAACAAACATTATTCTTTACTAAATGATCTCGAATATAATAGGTAATAAATCACGCGTAGCTAACAAGACATAGGTTTCCAGTTTTGTCGGTACTTTTAACTTGATAATTTATCGAAGATGATTATTTTTTTGTAACTTCTCGCTTTATCCTACATAGCAGGTTAGGCAGAGAAAAACTACTCTTAAGTTCCTTTCTCTACTTTTTTTAAAGCTTCACGCTGTATTATAACAGGTTAAGCAAAGGGAACCTGGGGACCTAATGTAAAGCCAACTTTCCACTCAATTTTCAAGATGAGCGTAAGAATGAACATATTTCATTCCTCTAAGTGGGAATCGACCTCACAACCGTTGCATTTACAGGGAGAAATTGTGCCTATAAACAAAAAGTTAAGCAGTACATCGTAATTTTACTAAGTTAATTATGATTCCGTACATATTATAGAATGAGGAACCATAAAAATATTTATGAAAACAAAATGTCGCATTAACGTATAAAAAGGGCACAATGTAAATCATCTTCAAAATATGCTTGTTAAAAGTTTCATATATGGACCGAGTTACTTATACGTGACGGACGTCCTAATGCGATTTTCTACAAATTTTAAACCTTGTAAATATAATTTTGGTTTCATTTTTAAGTAATGTTTTTGACGTTTTTTAAATGTTTATCCAAAAATTAAACGTTTTCTTTTGTTTAAATAAATATCTTTCTTAGTAAAGAAAGATATTTATTTAGAAAACGTTTCATTTTTAAAGATGATTTGAAATCGCGCCTCTTATTCATAGATGTTAACAACATTAATACCGAGTTATGAGACGCGTATAAGAATTTCAACGTAGCTCAATGTAGACGTATAGGGATCGGAATAAGGAGAGCTTGGACAGTTTCCAAGGAATGCGGGTTTAAATCCCGCTACAATTAAAATGTATACGTTTTCTAAATAGGAATAAAAAATATTGTTGTTTTCACGCAGTCAAAACCATTTTTTGAATGACTATAGTAATCATATAAAGAACTATTTCGGTTGAAAATAAAACTATTCCTTGTACTGAATTGTTTATGTATTTTTTACAGTCAAATCTAAATGTGTAATATCCATTTCTAGAATATGCAGAACATTAGAACAGAACGAAATATCTATATCACTATACTCTATGAGTCAATTTAAGTAAAGTCAAAAAATGTGTATTAAATATAATATCTGGTTTAGCAGAGTAGACACAGGAAATCTAATTTAAAGACACTCCATTCTCCACTTTTCGTCCAAAGTCTAGATGTTTTATATGAGGACAGGCAGGACTTAACGCGACGCCTTGTCTTATTACCTGAGCTAGGCAATGACAATAAATATTTCTCCCGACTGGAAATCAAACCCCCAACCTCTATTACAGTCAGATTAACAGCTTATTCAATTCCTTATTATAATCTGGAGAAACGGATGTCCATATAATAAATATAAACATTTATTTCCCCAAAACGATATACCTGCTAATATAGTTTTATTAAGTTTCATTATAAAATACAGCGTAGGATTTGTACCCACGACCATTTACTAGGTAGGCGGTATATAATAGCGAATAACAGATAAAATTAATCGTATTAATACAATTCCCACAAGTGAAATCAATTGTTCGTCATTCGAAAGCTGTATGGCATGATAAATAATGATGCAACTCTAATGATTTCAACGAGACTGGATAATGATGGCGAGAATAAGGAACAGTGGAAGATTTGCTATGATTTTATTGCTCTCTTACTAATAACAGGCTGAGAATAGCGTTAAAGTTATACATTTTTAGCTTATAGCAGGGTAGGCGGAGAGAGTTTAGTGTTTAAGGTCTCCTCTTCGTCATGTCACCAGAGTAAGGGAATTAAAATAATCAATTCTTCCTAATAGAACTTGAAGCCACAACAATCATGTTTACAGTCAGACGCTTTGCCACTGTGCCACTACGATTCCATCCAAATTCGATACTTTTCCAAAGATTTTAAATTAAATAGATTTATAACATTCACGTTTACTAATAAAATGTAGTTCTCCTATTTCTTATTCTGGATTCCTGCGGTCATATATATTTCAAATAACAAACAGGCGGTTGGTTTCATTCTTGTGGTTTTCTTTAACCTTTTCAATTCTATACTTTACTTACGGTTATATTTTACTGTTATTAGTATAGTTAACTATTGGTAGCAATCTATGTGTAAACTAGTAGATTGTTGTGGTTTTATTTGTTTTTTTTTAATATATTTTTTTAAAAAATCTGCTTCACGCTGTATCCCGCACACAGCAAGATAGGCAGTAGGAACCTAGTGTTTAGTTTTTTTTATTAAATAAGAAAATTATAGATAGATTTTCATTGAAGAATTAAAAAATCGAAGTTTTGATAGAGGCAGGTTAAATTTTGTTTGTTTGTGTCTATAAATGTTTGAATAATATTTTATATAAATTGTTTAATTTTGATAAAACTTTGTTTAGCCGCTAATCGAAAAAAAATTATCCTAACATTATGAATACCGAAGAAGTTAGGAAAGTTTCCATCTAAAGAAAGAAAGTCAAGTTTTTTTTCTCTCGAATCACTCCTCGTTGCGTAGCGGAATTCAACGCTACGCTTGGCCTCATTACCAGCTATATTAGTTACCCGGTTTTGGTACTAATTTATTTTATGGGCAAATTTGTGGCTTGTTAAGTATAACAAACCATACATTTGTGTTTTATTTCATCTGAATAAATATTATTCAGCTAATAAATGTTTTTGTTTAGACTCGTTTACCTCAGGAGTTATTGCCTACCAGAGCGAGGAAATAATAATATTAAATATTTAGTTCCTCCAAGAATCAAAATTAAATATAATTCAAAAGGCATTTCGTTGTCAATATTCAATAGAACACACAATACAAACAAACAGAACAATAAAGGATTAAATATGAAGATCGGCAAAGCGCGAGCTGATCATGATATCATACATTACGAGAACACAAAGATAGACTAACATTTTGTTGTGTTATCCCATAAATCTCTGTAAATAATATCGAAGCTTTAGGCCGGCGAAGGACGAGAGTGTCGGGTGACCATGAAATATATATTTATTGAATTTGATTTATTAAATATATTTTTGATATTTTATTATGTTTCTTTTTAAATAAAGATCTTTTCAAAATATATATAAATGTATATAAATCTAAGTGAGAAAGTTTTGTGTAAATATAAAATAATGGTCATAGTTTTGATGCCTGTATGTTTTTATCTTAAAATGCACTTATAGTTATACACTACAAATACATTATATTTATATCAAGAAAATAAGTCAAAATAATAGTGATCGTTCTTAAATCTTGTGGAGATAGAATCTTACACTGTTCTCACTTTCTATTAATGCCTCGACAAATTTTGGACGTTACACTTATTTCTCAATAGTACAATATAAAATTCAAATTAACATTTTTGTATCAGGTACTTCGTTCGATGCTATTTTATTTTAAAAAGTATTTAGCACTAACTTCATACATACATTATATTTCATCTAAACTAATATTATTTAGCTAAAGAATATTTTTGATTAGACTCGTTTATATCAGGAATAACTATTTCGAATTGATAAATTATTATTTTATGTGTTGGATATTCCATCTATCGGGGAAGGCTGTAGGCTATCTTATATCAAGTTAATTAGCTCAATATAAACCATTGTATCAGCAGTCAGTTAGTTCGAACACTTCCAAATCTACTATCTTCTAAGTGTTATGGGTGATATAAAAATCTTAGTAATTTCCACTTGACCGCAGCAGCGAAGCCGCAGGAAAGAAGCGGAAAACAGAGAACTAAGTGTCTTAACACAAAAAAAAATGTAGCGCTTTAAAATAGGTATAGTCTCTGCAGTATGGCCACCCTTGTCGGTATGTATGTATAATCGTGCCGATGACATGTTTACGAGGCCCGCACCCCCGGATAAGCTGTAATAACCCACGTTGACAAAAAACACTGCGGCATTGTGATTGACTCAAAAATGTCTTACCTTTGTAAGATTTAAACGAAGGCATGAGGTTAAATAAAATTCAACGTTCGGCTGATATAAAATTATTGAAATGATTTTCTAGGTTTACTGTGACAAATACTATAGTTTAATGTGATTGTGACATGCGATAGTTGTGCGTTCGATTTTTATTTTGGATCCAGTTAGAGGCAGAACAGCATTGATTTCATACACACGACTTACCTCAACAAGTATTTTTTTGTATCTGTTTAAGCAGAACTTGCTTCTCAATGTCAACTAAAGAATATCTAAAGTTTTAAAGTCCAAGTATATAACATAAGAATTAGTCATTTTTGTACGTTATAAATATAATTTCTCTTCACCCATAGTGAAATTAAAAAAATATTAATATTAATATAATTTAAAAAAAACAACGTAGTGTTACTAGAAACTAACATGACACGGTGCCTTATTAAATGCGATTTAAGTATTGAAAGTTCACATTACTTGAAACTTTAATGTGTATGCGTTTAGGACAACTTTTGTCATTGTATTTTTTTGGCCGAGGCAGAGGGAACATGGAACCAAGTATCTAGCATAAATAGAGTCACTCGTCGATCTCGTTAAGACATTTCATTTCGTCACTTTCCGCCGAGATTTCTTTTCTAACACAATCTATTATAGAATGACTTAAAAATAAACAAAGGTTATATATTAAATGCTAGCCTCCTTAAGATTAATTTTAATTATCATACAGCATTAACTAAATTGCAATTCAGATTTTTACAATTAAATAAAAATAAATAAATCAGCTTCTGCCGAATTCTGGAGGCATTGCGTGTTGAGTGGCAGAACTCAACGCCGTGCTTAACCTCGACACCAGAGCGAAGAAATGGAAATATAAATTTAAATAAATATTTCATCTCCTCGAGTGGGAATCGAACCCACAACCATACTGTTTTACAGTCACACCTCGTGCCGCTGCACCACGACTAGCCTCAATTTCCATTTTACAATTGTCTCTTCTTACATATCTTTTCTGTTATCGCCAAATGATAATTAAGTTAGAATTCTGCCTAAATATGATCAAATTGTGGGGGTTACGATTGAGGAGTACGTCATATGTTCATTTAAAATTCTGCCACAGAACGGGGCTAGCATAGTTATCATAATAAGGTAAGTTCAGAAAAAAATATATAAAAGGATCGCCCATGTGGTTTTAGGTGTGTACATATTTGTATGGTCTATTGTCCTGGGGGTTTGTGTCCATTCCGAGAATGGTAGCTATACAATATCGCGGTGCGGTCAACTATGCCTAACTATGATATGAAATAAATATGAGTTAGTATTATAATTTGGGAAAAAAGTTACATATATATCTCAATCTCCGTTCTTATCTTTCGTTTTCTTTTGATTTGATTATTTTTATATAAAAAATATTGCTTATCAAGACATTATAATTTATATAGTGTTTTGATGTGAGAAAAATCGTGTTTGTAGATATAAAGCTCAGTCAGCAATTTTACAATAAGCTTTTTAAGATCACGTGGCATTAAGTTCCACGACAAAATGTGCAATGTCTACGAAATTATCCGAATAATGTGGAACGGAGTATCATAATACTGTGAGAAAAAGCGTAAAGGTGCATAAAAAACGAAAGGAATTTATCATTAAGCATTAATCCATCACAATATGAATATCGTGGTATCGTCGCAAACAATGGAAACACGCATAATATCTCTTTTCAAACTCGTAACTAATATGTTTGACACTTAATACTTCCTCTCGGGGTTGAGATTTTGAATAATACGGTAATAATACGGTATTTGGTATAATCCATTTGTTTGAGTTATCGACTTTTTTCTGACGTCTCGAGGTTGGTTGTGTAGAAAGTAATGCAGAATATAAAATTTTTAAAAATATCTATTAATATTTGATGAAACCTTAAAATACAGAATATCTGTTGAGTCCATCGTGGCACAGTAGGATAATGTGTGTCTGTCAGCACGACGGTTGTGGGTCCTATTCCACTCAGTGAAATTAACATAACACAGTGCAATGTTTAGTTCCGTTACTCAAAAGGCTATGTCTTAACCTTCTATAAGCGGAATCAAGCGTAGTTCTCTCAGAGTACCAATGCTACTAGTGTGAAAAAATATCGAACAAAAATAAATAGTTCAGTACAACGATCGACACCATTTATTTAATATCAATATAGCAATTATTTTGGAAAAAAGGTGCATAATACTCGTATTGAGTATTTGATCAACTTGCATAGTAAAAAAATAAAAACTATAATGTATTTGGAAAAAAAAGTAATAAAATAACACAAATAAAAGTTAAACCAAAAACAAGGAAGTAAAGCAGCATCACATTTTTGACAGGCTCCATTTAGTTTTGACGATATTTTAATAGGTCTTTGTAGAATTGATGTATGATATCATAATTAACTGGGACAAAGGGAGACCCATTGAAAATGTTGTATTTAAATCAGTAGAGGTCTTTGTGAATAGGAGATCGGTTTGTCCTTTATATTTTAGTTTATGATTTACGAAAGTTATGATATTTTTAAGTATTTAAGGTTATTTTATAATAGCCTTAAACATGTGTTGTAAAATTTTTTATACTTTAGAAGTGGCGTGGTAGAGACATGTCGGGTTGTATAAGAGGACCGTAGGTTCAATTCAATCAGTTGTGAGGATGCTTATATTAATTTTAATAATGTCATTGGTGACTGTACATCACGTACTCAAGGCGATTCAAGAAAAAGTGAAAAACGAAAATATGCATTATACACCTTAGTGCTTTTTTACACAAATAGCAGGACAAGCAGAAAGGACCTAGCGTTAAGACACTGCTGATCCTCATTGGCCATCCAATTTTTGTGACATTGCCAGTGGTGGAACTCAACACCGCGCTTTATCTTTTAAGGTAAATTAATTAGTATTACTATGTGGCAAGGCAAGTATACTAACAGTAGTTTCAATATTACAAACATTTCTCCGTCAGATTTCAAATCCAGGTATTAGTATTGTTTGCGATAACTTGTCAGAGCGACAATAATAGCCACAATGCGCACGCGCAACTCAACTAAGTCTCAAAATATGGCACAGTACGATATTTACGAGACCAAATGCCATAAACACTATATTTATATTCAAGTAAGTACAGTTTAGTGCTGTGAATTGTTAACTTATTTGCCAGCTTATTATTTACCGTATGATTATTTTTATTTTGCTGCGTTAGTGCGAAGTTTAGGGATAAAGCGTGAAGCGTAACAGGGAAAGGAGCGCTAGCGAGAGCACTTCGCATGCCCCTTTCTTTTCATCTACTGTCAATAATCTCTTCTTACATGCTCTCCAGGGTTCATGATTTTGGGTGGAAAAACAACTCAAAATCTTTCTAAACTATTTCATTACCATAATAAAATATTAAGGCATTATATTTTATATCAACTTCTGGCTTCAACCCGCATATAGCCGTACAGGACCCAATGTCATCAGCGTTCTTTGCAGAGAAAAGCTGGTTCCATACTAGCCCCTAGTTCGAAACATTGCGTTTTGAGTGATGTAACGTTAAAGCTGTATTTTATCTTAGAGCAAAGAAATGAAAATAATGTATTATTGCCTTGAGAGGAAATTAAGCTCACAACCACCACGTCAACAGACGATGTCGGCGCGGCGCCACGACATTCACCATAAATAAAGAGACTAACCTAAATTACTTTAAGTTTTGAATAACTTGAACTAAGCCTTAATTACAATTTATATACCATCTATTAAGGTTAATTTTGAAAATATTTGATAAATACAGTATTTATTAACAAAACAATTTCAAATGAAATCAACTTGAGTTAGTAAATAACAATCAATTAAATATTTATTTCTTATAATTATTTATTTATATACAATATCTAAAATGGTGTTGGAATATGTATGTAATGGTGGGCGGAATATAAAACATTGCCGTTTTACAATTATAGTGATGTAGAGTTTGAAATACTATTATATATACACAGAATCATTAATAACTTTGTACCTATATATAATTTTAGAAAAAAAAATCTGCTCAACGCTATATCCTGCATACAGCATGGTAGGCAAAGGGAATCTAGTGTTAAGACACTCCGTTCCTCACTTCCTGCCGAGTTCTGGAGGCATTGCGTGTTGAGTACCTGATCTCAACGCCGCGTTTTGCCTCGACACTAGAACGAAGAAATGAAAATATAAATAATAAATAAATATTTTACTTCCTCGCGTGGACTAGTTGTAATTTGTAACCGTTTGACCTATAATTTATAAGCTAATTTGCCAGATAACAAGGCACTCTTATTTAAAAAAATCTTAACTATAGATTCTTAGATGGCACTCTACAATTCGACAAATTCAATAAATCGACATCGCCCTGCAAACACTTTGGTTGATTACCACAGATCCTATGTATATCTTTTCCTTTAGTTTCAGAGCTAACATTACGCAGGCTAAAAATCCTCTCCTTTGTTAGACATTGCTTGTTTAGTGGCAAATTCAATGAGGCACTAGGTATTACCAAACCAAAGAATTGAAAACATTGTAAATGCAAACGCAACAGATTAATACTCAAGGAAATGAAATATTTAATATTTTTATCGAGGCAAAGCGCAGCGTTAAGTTCCGCAAGTCAACACGCAATGCCTCCAGAAATCGGCGAAAAGTGGGAATGGGAGTGTCTTAAAATTAGGCTCTCTCTACTTATCATGCAATATGCACGATATAGCGTAAAACTTAAAAAGGAAGCGCAACTCTATAACATGATGAAGAAAGGACGGAATGTAAGATTAGTGTAAATAGTAAGATATTAGAACAAATGAATGAAGTGGTATACTTGGGAAGTATGTTCAGTAGAGATGGAAGATACGACATGGATATGGAAAGGCGTATTGCTGCCGGTAACAAGGTTAACGGAACCTTAGCTGCATTGATGAGACGGCGAAACGTCAGCACAGCTGCGCGTTTGGCCGTACACAATGCAGTTTTGGTACCGACTCTGTTATACGGCAGCGAAACGTGGGTATTACAGAAGAAGAATGAAAGAAAGATGAATGCTGTGGAGATGCGATCTCTTCGTAGGATATGCGGAGTCAGCTTAGCTGATCGAATCCGCAAT
>JAATLQ010035842.1:0-32611 GCA_013421005.1 Heliconius erato x Heliconius himera | reverse complement strand
GATATTCTTTAGAAATATCACGAGAGAATGAAACGGACAGACAATGACATTCTATTTATCATAATATCTTTTATTTGTATTTATATTAAACTTATTGTACATTTAATATTTATATTGTTACCTCTGAATCTCTAAAAGATCTTGGATTACTTACGATCACTACGAAAGAGTTCTAACTATATTAGACGTATCACGAGCCATACTAAAATATTAAAATTATTATTTAAATATTTTATTGACGAGTAGGGTGGGATGTCAGTTACAACGCGCACAACGCGCAGTCCTGCAAAGGTTAAGGTAAAGGTCATGCATTTTAAACGTTTAAGATTTCCCACAGTAGAGCTCTGTTGAGGACACTGCGCCTGACATTTGCGCGCGGGCAAGGACGGAGCGACGGCGGGGGGAGAAGGAACGGCCGGAGCGACCGGCTAATTTTATTTGAATATATGATTATACAGTCCATTCTTTTATTTCTACAACAATTCAGGAAAGGCAGTATTTCCTACCCAAGTAGGCACAGGGCACTGTCCCCAACATTTTGGTCCTTTCGAGTCGGATTCATTATTCTTCAAGAAACCCGGAAGCGGAAGGTCTACGAATACCGGGAACATATCGTTCTTCCAGAACATTAGAAGCATATGGTTGTGCCGTCAACGCATTGCCGGAAGCGTTCTAGTCGCCAAAAAGAAGGTCAAGCAAGGTCGAATTGAGGTCACCGACGAGCACGTGGTTCCTGTGTATCACACATCAGGACACATACGTGAGATCGTTCCATATCCTACTTTCATGCTTCTTATTCTTCTTTCATTTCATTTTCAATTTTATCATTTCCATTTGCATCTCATTTTTCGTAGTCTAATATTTTATGGTTACGTCATCCTTCACACGTCACTAATATTATAACACTTTTATAATCGTTAATTGCATAAGATTTTGCAACTTATTTTATTTTTTAAGTTGCAATAAATTCGCGTCACTGTTTTTACAATCGCATTAATTCAATTTTAATATAAAATTTTTATATACATAGGTGTATATATATATTTATTAAGACTTTTCACAATTATTGCATGCCAATACCATCAAATAATAGCTTATATCACTAGTTTATAAAATCATTACCATTATTAGAGCTACGAGTAGTTTTATATTCTTTGGCTAATTTGTCACATTTTACTTACAGGTCGCCGTCGGTACTACGATAATAAGTGTATAGTATTTTTATGTTAAAAGTATTAAGTGCCTGACTGTTTTTACCAATAAAAGCTATGATCGTTGTACATTTTTGATTGTTTTCTTTTTCAGTTGTTTAATTTGTTGCTATTTATTTACATTTCATTAGGTATAGTTGTGTAAAGCTATAATTAAATAAAATAACCATATATATAGATTTATTAGCAACTGTCGTACTAATATATAAATTGATTATATAACGACTGCTGATAATTTCTTATTAAAAATTGCTTAGCATGAGTCTTTCGAAGAAGAATATAAATTACTTCTCAATAATCAAAATTTATCTTATAAAAATAGGCTGTTTCACCATTTTCACTTTTTCTTGATGAAAATGAACATATCAAAGTCGATGGTAGACTTGCTAATACTAATTATGATTTAACGTCAAACGGTCTATTTTGTTGAGTAGTTGACATCCTTTACTTAGGTCTCTATTTAAGATGCTGCACTACATTACACTACATGATTATTTACATTCTTCACGCTGCATCCTGCACACAGACAGAGGTAGACAGAGGGTGTTAACACACTCCGTTACCCACTTTTTGCTGACTTCTGGAGGTATTGCGTGTTGAGTGGCAGAACTCGACACCACGCTTTGCCTCGACACCAGAGCAAAGAAATGAAAATATAAATGTAAGTAAATATTTTATTTCCTCGAGTGGGCATCGAACCCACAACCAGTCGGTTTTACAGTCACACTTTGTGCCCCTGCGCCACGACTGGCCTTTACATTCTCCTCCTCCTCAATTATTACTAGCTACAGTGAGATATAATTACTGGGTTTTAGGAGGTACAAATTTAGCAAAACGCTCTATTTGCTACTGCATTAAATATTGTAGGCTTAAAGGAAAAACAGTTCAACCTATAATGGGTGATTTACCTGAACAACGAGTTCAATTAGAACTTCCTTTTCTTAACACAGGTGTGGACTATGCTATAGAGAAGAGGTTGTAAACCTATAAATATTTGTGTGTTTATTTGTCTAGCTACAAAGGCTTTACATTTGGAGCTCGTGTCCGACCTTACAAAGGAGGTATTTATAGTAACGTTAAACAGATTCACGTCACGTAGAGGTAAACCTCTAATTATTTATTCCGACAATGGGACTACATTTGTAGGTATTTTTAACGAGTTAGCTGGACTTCTGAAGAAGCTCTCACTGGCAGACAGGACTGAGGAAGGTATAAATTTCACTTTCATTCTCGAGGCCGAGGCTTTGAGGCCGGTCGTGGCGCAGCGGCACGAGGTGTGACTGCAAAACCGACTGGTTGTGGGTTCGATTCCCATTCGAGGAGATGAAATATTTACTTAAATTTATATTTCCATTTCTTCGCTCTGGTGTCGAGGTTAAGCGCGGCGTTGAGTTCTGCCCCTCAACACGCAATGCCTCCAGAATTCGGCAGAAAGTGGGGAACGGAGTGTCTTAACACTAGGTTCCCTCTGCTACCCTGCTGTGTGCGGGATACAGCGTGAAGCTAATTTTTTTTTATTTTTTTATTCTCGTATACACTACTCACTTTGGTAGTTTGTGGGAGGCTGCTGTTAAGTCAGTAAAATATCATTAACGACGTATTTTAAGTCATACTTTCTTAGACTATGAGGAAATGAATACATTATTAGTTCTAGTAGAAATTTAAAATTACCGTCCCCTTACTCCTTTATCCAACGATCCGTCTGACCTCTATCCGTTGACTCCTGCACACATCCTTATTGGAAAATCTCTAACGTTTGTACCACAATCCTGTAATGAACTTATATTTATAAGTTTTAATATTCGCAATAATTTATTATAAAAATGTAAATCAACCTCTTTCTTTAATAAAAATATATTTTTGAAATAATTAAAATAAATTTATAGAACTATCACCAGAGGGCACAACTAAAGTGACGCTTTATGTGGTCGGAAAATTCGAGATACATATATGTCCCCTGCCGAAATCAAATTTTGAAGATCTCGGACGGCTGACGGAGCGACGGCTCCGTCTGGCTACTTTTATTTGAATATATAATAATACAGTCCATTCTTTTATTTCTACATTTCAGGAAAGGCCGTATTCCCTACACAAATAGGCACAGGGCACTGTCCCTAACAAGTACCTTCAGAAAGATCATACACAAACGTCCCGGAGAGTTCAATAATCTACATACATAATAAGTCTACAATAACATTAAAAAAATATTAAAAAAATTATACTCGTATAATAAACACATCGTAAAGGATAAAGCAGAAAAAAATACTATAATAAAGATAAAGATTTTATTATTATCATAACTTGTTTGTTTGAAACTCTGTCAAAATTTGTCACCGTCCCGCCCGTCCCAATCGTTTTCTCTGCATAGTAATATAATTCAAGTACATCAGATATATTCTATACAAAATAAAAAATAAAGAAACATTGGGGTACTGGCTATAATTTAGAGTCTACTTTTCAGAGACCGACATCGTCTGGCGGAGGTACTGGTCGCGGGGGACCTTAATGCAAAGTCGAGCGTGTGGGTCTCCGCAACGACGACTGTTCGTGGTACGACGCTCTCAGAGTGGGCCTTTGGTTTGTCGATTCTAAAAAACTTTGATCTCTTCAGATAACATATTAACACTTAGGCCTTAACAATATTCTTTATTTCACTCGTCATTCTAATTACGAGCTATACACACGGTAACTCTATTTGTGCGTGAACTACCCTCAATATGCCAATATCAAAATGTAATACTTGTAATAGAAATATTACGAAAAAACGACTCGGTATAATATGAAGCCGTTGTGAGAAGTGTGCCCATGCTATTACTTCTTGTAAAAACTATCTGCAAAGCAATTAGCAACTCTTCGTAGCCGTCCAGGGAGGCGCTATGAAGAATGTCTGTGTAAAGCCTCGCATAGATTATCTATCTTAGCACAAGGCGATGATTCCGATGATGATGAAAAACTCACGGTAATAAAGCTGGATCAAAATTGATTCTCGACATATACGCTATATATATATATATATAGAAATGAATAAGAAAAAAATAGAAACACTGAGGAAAGAATTTGAAATTTTGCTTAATTTTCTAAGCGACCAAATTTCAAGTATCAAGAAGTCATTTAAAAAAAACGAAAAGAAAATACAGGGTGGAAGTGTCAGCCCTCCTTTTACGGAAACAGCATATACGGTAAAATATTTCAAAACCAATTTAGATGTAGGATTTTTTTTCCTTTTACAATTTTTATCCAAACCTTTATTTCGTGTGACGCACACATACACATACTATTAAATATAAAATACTACTAAGCATTGCCGATTTTCTACTTTTCATTAAACAAAACATAACCGAACGAGAAACAACGATATTTCTCGTTCTTTGTCACGCAATTACCTATTTTTTATAAAAAATCTAAACAACGTCCAAAAAATTTACATTTAAAATTATTTCTACATCGTCGTCATCGCCTTTTCCTTTTACTACATCTAATACTTTTATCATAAGTTATATTAAAAAATCAACATTTGTTTGTTTCTAGTCTTAAAAAAATATATTTTAGATGGTACTCTCAAATACTGACACACAATAGTTTCACATATAATAGAAATACTTTATAATCGCATGCCATATCCGTCACAATGATAAAATTATTATCAGGCAACATCAAAATCATTTAAAACACTTTATAATCACTCAAATTCTAAAGACGTCAAAATAAAGTAACCAACAAGACAGCCTCGCCGCGAAGTTATGGCCTGTTTACACATTTCAGTCACAGTATCTGTGATACAGATAATTAAAAACAGATAATTAAAAATCATTGTAATATCATGTTCATAGTGCTGCCATTAATTAAAATACTACTCGAATATACTTTTATTTTTTTATTAAGATTTCTATTGTTATTTACATTTGTTTAATTATTTTGATATAAAATCGTATATGACTTAAATAGAAACGAGTCTTATAATGTTACACGGGAATCTACGAAAACTCAATATGAAATAAATTATTATTTAGAAATTATTTGTAAATATTATTGATAATTTTATTAATTATTTTAATATCAAATCATGCGTAAAAAGTATCTTCATTTATTATTTGTGTTATATTAACTATAGGGCTAACTCGAATGACGTAGCTAAATGCCACTTTCCGCCATGTTGTATTTTGAAATTTTTAAATGTCGGAGACTATTCAAATAAAATTAGCCGTCCGAGATCTTCTTGTTTCACCACTTTCACTTTTTCTTGATGAAAATGAACATATCAAAGTCGATGATAGTCTTGCTAATACTAATTATGATTTAACGTCAAACAGTCTATTTTGTTGAGTAGTTGACATCCTTTACTTAGGTCTCTATTTAAGATGCTGCACTACATTACACTACATGATTATTTACATTCTTCACGCTGCATCCTGCACACAGACAGAGGTAGACAGAGGGTGTTAACACACTCCGTTACCCACTTTTTGCTGACTTCTGGAGGTATTGCGTGTTGAGTGGCAGAACTCGACGCCACGCTTTGCCTCGACACCAGAGCAAAGTAATGAAAATATAAATGTAAGTAAATATTTTATTTCCTCGAGTGGGCATCGAACCCACAACCAGTCGGTTTTACAGTCACACTTTGTGCCCCTGCGCCACGACTGGCCTTTACATTCTCCTCCTCCTCAATTATTACTAGCTACATTGAGATGTAATTACTGGGTTTTAGGGGGTACAAATTTAGCAAAACGCTCTATTTGCTACTGCATTAAATATTGTAGGCTTAAAGGAAAAACACTTCAACCTATAATGGGTAATTTACCTGAACAACGAGTTCAATTAGAATTTCCTTTTCCTAACACAGGTGTGGACTATGCTATAGAGAAGAGGTTGTAAACCTATAAATATTTGTGTGTTTATTTGTCTAGCTACAAAAGCTTTACATTTTGAGCTCGTGTCCGACCTTACAAAGGAGGTATTTATAGTAACGTTAAACAGATTCACGTCACGTAGAGGTAAACCTCTAATTATTTATTCCGACAATGGGACTACATTTTTAACGAGTTAGCTGGACTTCTGAAGAAGCTCTCACTGGCAGACAGGACTGAGGAAGGTATAAATTTCACTTTCATTCTCGAGGCCGAGGCTTTGAGGCCGGTCGTGGCGCAGCGGCACGAGGTGTGACTGCAAAACCGACTGGTTGTGGGTTCGATTCCCATTCGAGGAGATGAAATATTTACTTAAATTTATATTTCCATTTCTTCGCTCTGGTGTCGAGGTTAAGCGCGGCGTTGAGTTCTGCCCCTCAACACACAATGCCTCCAGAATTCGGCAGAAAGTGGGTAACGGAGTGTCTTAACACTAGGTTCCCTCTGCTACCCTGCTGTGTGCGGGATACAGCGTGAAGCTAATTTATTTTTATTTTTTTTTATTCTCGTATACACTACTCACTTTGGTAGTTTGTGGGAGGCTGCTGTTAAGTCAGTAAAATATCATTAACGACGTATTTTAAGTCTTACTTTCTTAGACTATGAGGAAATGAATACATTATTAGTTCTAGTAGAAATTTAAAATTACCGTCCCCTTACTCCTTTATCCAACAATCCGTCTAACCTCTATCCGTTGACTCCTGCACACCTCCTTATTGGAAAATCTCTAACGTTTGTACCACAATCCTGTAATGAACTTATATTTATAAGTTTTAATATTCGCAATAATTTATTATAAAAATGTAAATCAACCTCTTTCTTTAATAAAAATATATTTTTGAAATAATTAAAATAAATTTATAGAACTATCACCAGAGGGCACAACTAAAGTGACGCTTTATGTGGTCGGAAAATTCGAGATACATATATGTCCCCTGCCGAAATCAAATTTTGAAGATCTCGGACGGCTGACGGAGCGACGGCTCCGTCTGGCTACTTTTATTTGAATATATAATAATACAGTCCATTCTTTTATTTCTACATTTCAGGAAAGGCAGTATTTCCTACACAAATAGGCACAGGGCACTGTCCCTAACAAGTACCTTCAGAAAGATCATACACAAACGTCCCGGAGAGTTCAATAATCTACATACATAATAAGTCTACAATAACATTAAAAAAATATTAAAAAAATTATACTCGTATAATAAACACATCGTAAAGGATAAAGCAGAAAAAAATACTATAATAAAGATAAAGATTTTATTATTATTATAACTTATTTGTTTGCAACTCTGTCAAAATTTGTCACCGTCCCGCCCGTCCCAATCGTTTTCTCTGCATAGTAAAATAATTCAAGTACATCAGATATATTCTATACAAAATAAAAAATAAAGAAACATTGGGGTACTGGCTATAATTCAGTCTACTTTTCAGAGACCGACATCGTCTGCCGGAGGTACTGGTCGCGGGTGACCTTAATGCAAAGTCGAGCGTGTGGGTCTCCGCAACGACGACTGTTCGTGGTACGACGCTCTCAGAGTGGGCCTTTGGTTTGTCGATTCTAAAAAACTTTGATCTCTTCAGATAACATATTAACACTTAGGCCTTAACAATATTCTTTATTTCACTCGTCATTCTAATTACGAGCTATACACACGGTAACTTTATTTGTGCGTCAACTACCCTCAATATGCCAATATCAAAATGCAATACTTGTAATAGAAATATTACGAAAAAACGACTCGGTATATTATGAAGCCGTTGTGAGAAGTGTGCCCATGCTATTACTTCTTGCAAAAACTGTCTGCAAAGCAATTAGCAACTCTTCGTAGTCGTCCAGGGAGGCGCTATGAAGAATGTCTGTGTAACACCTCGCATAGATCATCTATCTTAACACAAGGCGATGATTCCGATGATGATGAAAAACTCACGGTAATAAAGCTGGATCAAAATTGATTCTCGACATATACGCTATATATATATATATATATAGAAATGAATAAGAAAAAAATAGAAACACTGAGGAAAGAATTTGAAATTTTGCTTAATTTTCTAAGCGACTAAATTTCAAGTATCAAGAAGTCATTTAAAAAAAACGAAAAGAAAATACAGGGTGGAAGTATCAGCGCTCCTTTTACGGAAACAGCATATAGGGTAAAATATTTCAAAACCAATTTAGATGTAGGATTTTTTTTTCTTTTACAATTTTTATCCAAACCTTTATTTCGTGTGACGCACACATACACATACTACTAAATATAAAATACTACTAAGCATTGCCGATTTTCTACTTTTCATTAAACAAAACATAACCGAACGAGAAACAACGACAAAGAACGAGCTTTGTCACGCAATTACCTATTTTTTATAAAAAATCTAAACAACGTCCAAAAAATTAACATTTAAAATTATTTCTACATCGTCGTCATCGCCTTTTCATTTTACTACATCTAATACTTTTATCATAGGTTATATTAAAAAATCAACATTTGTTTGTTTCTAGTCTTAAAAAAATATATTTTAGATGGTAGGTACTCTCAAATACTGACACACAATAGTTTCACATATAAGAGAAATACTTTATAATCGCATGCCATATTCGTCACAATGATAAAATTATGATCAGGCAACATCAAAATCATTTAAAACACTTTATAATCACTCAAAATCTAAAGACGTCAAAATAAAGTTGCCGCGAAGTTATGACATTACACATTTCAGTCACAGTATCTGTGACACAGATAATTACAAATCATTGTAATATCATGTTCATAGTGCTGCCATTAATTAAAATACTACTCGAACATACTTTTATTTTTTTATTAAGATTTCTATTGTTATTTACATTTGTTTAATTATTTTGATACAAAATCGTATATGACTTAAATAGAAACGAGTTTTATAATGTTACACGGGAATCTACGAAAACTCAATATGAAATAAATTATTATTTAGAAATTATTTGTAAATATTATTGATAATTTTATTAATTATTTTAATATCAAATCATGCATAAAAAGTATCTTCATTTATTATGAACTATAGTGTTATATTAACTATAGGGCTAACTCGAATGACGTAGCTAAATGCCACTTTCCGCCATGTTGTATTTTAAAATTTTTAAATGTCGGAGACTATTAACTACTTCAATTATTTAACATCTCTGTTTATAAAATTGTATTGAAGGATAAATTATTGTTTGTAAGAGTTATATTTTTATTTATAGCTGTTATATGAAAAAAGACAATAAAAAATTACTGACTTGACTTGTAATCGTAACTTTTTAAATAATGAGTAGTGTCAATAGATTCCAAATGAATATTTTATTAATTTTGCTTGTATTTATTATTACTATAAACGTAATTATCAAAATTTAAATCTGTATCGAAAACTAGTATTCGGATTTTGGTAAAGTACGTAAATATTTTTATAATTTATTTATTAGGCTTTTAAATTGAAATAAAATATAAAAATAACATATTATATATAAATTATTTAAAAGTTTTTGCAATTGCAACACTGACAACTTTGTTGTTGATGTCAAAAGATTTAAAATTTTGTTATTCATAGTGCCGCTTCTCTTATTACTTGGCACTCGGCTATCCTATCTGCCTGATTGACCCCGACTTCGGTTTAAAGACTGCTACGTACGACATTTAGCCATAACATAACGAAAGTCCACGTTCTAACTAACATGGATATTATTTTAATTTGTGTGGGCTGGCATTCATCGAAATAAAATACAAGGGCCTGATTTTATTGACAGTAATTTAAATACTACGCAATTTTTAGACCTCATACGTAACCAGAATATGCCGACCAGATCTCCTTAGACGTGCGATTACATCGTAATATGTTACGGAGATGCAATTTATGCATTCAAAAACAAGGGAGAAAAAATCTAACTATCTATTAAACAAGTGGACAAATGAAAGGATAAATGAGAGTGTGTGTAAAGTGTATTCCTAAGTGTTGCGTTGATTTAACATCACTTCGCCGCCGTTAGCTACATACCTACGTTAGTTGCTGCGACTCGATTTCTTGAATGAGGCGTGTCCGACGTTGCTGTTTTGACAGGTTAGTGTGTGTTTACGTTATTCTTTACAAACGGTGTTTTATTTTAAAACAATAATTTTATTATTTATTTTGTTTGAAAATATTTATCACTCTTTCGTTTTTGAGATTTTTTAAAATTGTTTTAGGCTTTTATAGAATAGTTAAAACTGTGGTTTCATTTAAAGTGGTGCTGACACTTCCACCCTGTATAAATTAAATGAAATAATGGAACTAAATAATTGTATAGGTTGCAATAATTTTGTAAGTATAATATCTAACTGTCATTTGAACCTATTCCATCCAAAAATCTATATAAAAAATCGATCAATAGTAAAAAAATATTCTAAATTACTACACGTTTAAAATACAGCATTACGTCATATTGACATTTTTAATTTAGTGAAGGTAAGAATATCAAAAGACCAGTAGCTTATTTAATATTCCTGGTTATAAAATGCAAATGAATTTACGTGAAAGAAGGAAAGGTGGTGGTATAAAATTATTTATATAAAAGATTATTTGAAATTCAAACTTTAAAGCTATTGTTCATTTACATATGTTTGATTCAATAATGGAAACTGTTAAAACTCCATCCAACCAAATTGTTATATATGCTGTTTGCAAACCTTGTTCATTTAATAAAATATTTTTTGTAACAGAACTGTCATGATTATTAAAAAATATACATTCGTCGTCTGATGTCATAATAGCCGGAGATAGGAATCTAAATCTAATACAATATTACAGATATGTATCTGAATGTAAGAGTGAAGCACGGAATTACTATGTGGTATATCGGTATTATCGTATGTTAGGTATCGGTATGTAAGTATTAAAATAATAAAATTACAAAATTATACTTAGATTATATCTTTATAAAGTCACGCACAATTAAACCATGCACCAGACGACACTGCACTAGCGGACCATCGGCTAGTCTTCGTTGCGATATGTAACATTAATGAGTCTCCGGCTCTTAACTATAATTTTAATAAGCAAATAAATATGTATATTTCATTCTATAATATTGAGAAAGGAATTACATATAACGGACTGGGAGCGCGTCGATAGTTTGTGCACACCTTAAGAATAATAATTAGATTAATTTTCAAATTTAGTGTGAAACAATAATATTTTATAACGATAAAATCTGTAGTAGTACAATTCTGCGTCGCAGCTATTATCACCCACCTCACAAACATCGTTACGTATGTAATATCAAATTTAAATAATACAATAACACATAATTACATAATTATACACGATCTGATTATTTTGGAGCAATTACAGAAGTTACGTAATTCATAGGGACGTGTATGAGCATTAATGACCGAAATGGTTAAGAGGTTACATGACAACCACTTTATAATGTAATAATGGAAAAGGATTTTTCACTATATTTCAGTGTTTCAGTCCAACTACTATCAAGGCGGTGTCATCTGCATAAAAAATAATTTTGCAGTTGTATTTTTAGATTACATAGTTCATTAATATATCGACGGTCCTTATACGTAAAACGATATATCAAAAGATCAGGTTTACAGGAGAGCAAAATAAAGGTTCAATTTGATCTTAAAAAAATTAAACAAGATTATCAATATACTAGCGCCCGCTTTAACTACATGATTATTGATACAATAAACAGAATTGATTGACGATTATAATGACTTCTAATATGATTTTTTATTACTTTAATCTATAATATTATAATATGACTTTTTTACTACATTATCGTAATTTCTATAAGAATTTTTGATTGTTTTGAATTAAAAAAACGACAATTATTAATATTTGATATTTATAAAATATACATAAAGCTAATTATTTATTACACGCATATATTTTTGTAATATTATGTTCTTTTTACCTATGTAATGTACGTCTCATTATAATTCTAAAACTCTGTTAAATGTGCTCTGATTTCAGTGAATAATTTTATTTACTCCTTCAGAAACAGCATTGAATGTTAAATTATTGATTTGAAGGATAATATTCTTTGTAAAATAAATGACGATAACTTTTTTTTTTCATGAACCGATTTTGATGAACTATACTTTAGTAATTAAGTTGAGTCAATACAAAGCAATTGGTGAAATTTTCCAGTAAATCGGTTTAGTACTTTCAGAGAAAAATGTGGACATAAATATCGACAGACAGACAGACAGAAAGACAGATAAGAAATTCAAAAATAATAACTCAACTATATGTTTTATGCGTTATCAACATTCATTATCATGTGTAGTCAATAGAAATTATTGCGTATGTTTCTTTTTTTTTCAAATATAAATATCTTTAAAATTTTAAGTACATTATATTTTGATAGAGTGTAGCGGTAACCTTTCCAAACTTTTTTTTTTTATGCACAGCGCCATCTATTTAAGATCCCATCGCAATTAGTGATAGCGTTACGTGTTTGAAAGAGAGTATCAAGATTCGTTAGTACCTACTATTTTTGTCAATAGATAGCGTTACTTGTATCGATTTTTTACTATCTCAAATATTAACGTCTTGAAAACTTAAATGCTTATATCTTTTGATAAAGTGAAGCGATTACAATGAAATAAACACTAAAACCTACCTTGATTTATTTGTAATTTTTATGTATAAAAGTTGCTTAAATTTATTGAGTACTTTTTACGTGATACGTGTTTACATAAACAGACAAACAGAAAAACAACCAAAAAATCCAAAAATGTTGGAAATGGATTCTGTTAATTATCCTTTAACACCCTGGCTATTTTTTTTAAATGTTTTCAATGTACAGAAACGACTTTTCTACAGATTTATTATAAGTATAGATAAGGATAGTATCTATGTACGCGCGCAAGGAAAAGGTGTAAAAAGATTTTTCTCGGGTAAATCAGTAAAATCGATCACTGAAAGTCCAATAATAATCAGTTCAGTTGTTCTGGACAATAGCTCGGGGAAATAGAAAGACAGACAGACATAAAATCTATAAAATTATTTTTTATTGTATTTGAGAATTATGTAAATAACCACATGTACTTGCAAAAACATAGCACAACAAATTTAAATTTAATACTTTTAAATATTTAGTTTACTTTGATAATATTGATAATGTAGCTGGTTTAGTTTAGTTTTTTTTAGAAATATTTTACTTTGGTTACGTTTGGTAATATTTTCGTTCATTTAAATTAGTAAAATATTTTTTCTAACAATAAGAACTTTCCCTACTTATTATTGTTCATCGCATTATTATGATTATTTAGGCTTATTTTTTCTTAACAATCCTATATTTAATAATCATTGGTATAGTTCAAGCGGGCGAAGCCGCGTCCGGCGTCCGTCCGGCGTCCGTCCGGCGTATTTATATATATATATATAGTAGCCTCATAATATTATTTTTAGATTTAAGATTATTTGAATTATATTTGTGTATGAATTAATCAAATATTAATTGATTAGACAAATACGACAAATAAGCAGTACCTTACCTTGGTGTTTGTTTATTCATTTCTTATTATGATGGAAAACAAGATTGACATTTATCATAATTTATAAGAACATTTCATTTGGTAAGTACGTATTTTGGTTTAATAATATTATCTAAATTTGCTATTTCGTCGAATTTTAATTATTGTTAATAGCTATATAGTCAATAAATAACATCAGCGTGAGCAAAACTTGGTAAAAGCTACTTATTAACAAAAAATATTTTTAAACTTAAATTATAAATTAATATGTTTTTTTACTATACTTTATGCTATATAGCAGCTGGTAAGATTCTTGGCTAAAGAATGATATTCAAAATGTCTTAGTTATATGATTATTGATAAAAAAATATATTTTTAAAGCACTACTTGAATTGTTAGTGGAGGTTACCTCCATAACTTATAACAGTTAAGTTTAAGTCGTAATTAATTCAACACATAGAAGAGAACGATTTGATCATTAAAGAAATATTAAATACATAAATTCTTCGGTTTGTTCGTTCGTTTGAAATAAATCTATATAAAAATGCCTAAAACCAGCCTTTCTACGTGTACTCTGTAATAACTACATATTTACCAATTGTACATTTAGCCAATAATATATGTAACTAATTTAAAAAACTGTACAGGAGTTAATATGCAATCATTACAGTTATTGTACAAAGAATATTATGAATCATTTAAATCAATAATTTAACATTTAAGAACGTAAGGTTACAAAAATATATACGTATAAGAAATATAAAAATATATACATATTAGAAGTCATTAAGCAAATAAATATTAGGAGTTGAAGGAAAGGTCCACATCTTGGATGCTCCATATTTTATAAGCCTGGAGCAACAGATATTATTTGGACATTACTTCCTTGAATAGTGTATATCAGTCTCTTGTGTCTCACCCATTTTTGGAAATATAAGCTATGAGTCTTTAGTGACGTCTAGTCGCACAAAAGCCGACAATTTGGACAGAGAAAGATCCACGTCTAGGACGCTCTATATTAAATAAGACCTTCGGAGCCTGGAGCAACAGATGCCATTACGGCATATAAATGGTGGTCAGCTTCGTATCTCTCGATAAATATACCACCATCAGAGTGATGATCTGACGATCTGCCAACTTCAAGATGTATCATCAAGTTTAATAGTTAATAACTGGGTCTGTTCCTTAATTCTCAAATAGACCATAAAAAATATTTTTAACACGTTGATATAGTACTATATTTACACTCTGAAAGCTTATTTCTCTTGTGCTTACTTTTATATAAATATTGAATATTTCTATTAGATCTGCATGTTATCTATCACATCTGATTCTGTATCTGCTTTCCTGAGGTAAAGCATATTCAGGTGGACTACTCAACCTACATACACTGAGAAATAGAGAATAGAGAAATATAGTTACAGGTGTTGTATAGAAACTATGGATACATTTCTTATGATTTGACTTCCTACTAAGTCTGTTATTGGGCAACTGTGTCAGTAGACTACTAAACCCACATGCACTGTGGTCTTGTTGAGATGATTTAACTTTCCAATAAGTCAGTTATTGGCCGACTGTGACTATTGACTAATATAAGTATTGGTTATTATACATAAATATCCACTTTTCCAATATCTGCCTTAACTATCCAAGACAATCTTAAAAGTAATTGTGTTCCATAACAAACCACACACTTTTATTCTTTAGAAGGTACACAACATAATTTCACACTTAATTTCAATTTGACCTGAGATTATGTATCTTACATGAATTTTGTTTACTGAAAGCAATTTCGGATTTGTAGCTGTACTATTTTCGAGATATTAATTGTCATTGACAATCTGTGCTGATCAACTGCCAGCATAAATCTGTTAGGATACACAATAACATATAAATGCCCATATATATGCCTGTGGTATGCTCTTCTACCACCAAGTTGGTAAGCATGTTGGCAAGCTGTCTGGGAAGCTTAGGGTAGAGAGGGGAGAACCTCAAAGAGGATGAATGTATGTTAATGTATCTCCTGGTTTTCAATGATCTTCAAAATACAATTCTCTGATACGATAAACATAGAAATGAGCTTATGTCTACCTTTTGTCAACCATGATGGTATAATTTCAATCTATATATGACTTGTACGGAATAAATTTGTTATTCTTTCATTTGGAATAATAATACATTTTATAAATATATTTAATTCTTTATTTATTCCTATCCAACTGAGATTCCTTTTGTGTTCTATTAAAATAAATCAGCTTCACGCTGTATCCCGCACACAGCAGGGTAAGCAGAGGGAACATAGTGTTAAGACACTCCCGTTCCCCACTTTCTGCCGAATTCTGGAGGCATTGCGTGTTGAGTGGCAGAACTCAACGCCGCGCTTAACCTCGACACCAGAGCGAAGAAATGGAAATATAAATTTAAGTAAATATTTCATCTCCTCGAGTGGGAATCGAACCCACAACCAGTCGGTTTTACAGTCACACCTCGTGCCGCTGCGCCACGACCGGCCTCGTGTTCCTTACTCTTTATTCTCTATTCTTCTATTATCTTTATTTATTAACTTAACTTAACTTAGCTTCACACTTTATCCCTTGCGGGGTAGTCAGAGAGAGCGGAGCGCCAAACGCTACGGTCTCTACATACCTCTTTTGCCTCGTCCACTGTCATCAACTTCTTCATGCCCTTCGGGGGGTCCTCATGCTTTTTACGTGACCTTCCTCCAGTATCTTTGATACTGTGTTTTCGAAGGTCAACCGAGGTCTCCCCCTACCTCTCTTACCGCTCACTTTTCCATCATAAATCTTTTTTGCCATTCTTTCATCACTTATTCGTTCGACGTGCCCAAACCAGCTGAGCACGTCCTTCTTCTCACCGTGACACTCGCTAGTACCTGCCATTCTGTGTACCTCTTCATTGCGGATTCGATCAGCTAAACTGACTCCGCATATCCTACGAAGAGATCGCATCTCCACAGCATTCATCTTTCTTTCATTCTTCTTTATTGATTATTATTTTTATATTTAAATTAATATCTTATCTGATATATTTCCTTTACTTATTATCACTATTTATATGTGATATCTTTTATATACGAAAAACACATACACTACATATTTGTAGGGTTCGTTTTACCAAATTATAAACTTCTAAAATTTTATTTATTTACCTTTATAAAAATAATAGCAGTTTGGGTTAAGAGATTTTTAAGCAAGAAGATATTGAGTTTCATGGTATTACTGTCAATATAAATTGACAGTTATTTTAAACTTTGTTCAAAACACTATTCATTTTACAAATTACACTAAAGACACACAATCACACGCTATATTCAATATTTACATTAATTAATTCTTCTGAGGATCTGGATTCAAGGAATGTGGAATAGTCACAGTCAGCCTGTTTACCAAATTATTTAGCCCAAGCAAATAATTTTGTTTAATGCTAGATATCTCTCTCGGCAGATGGTATTTAGTTTCATTTTATTAAAGTTACACAACTCCTTATTAACTACTAATTGCAAAAGCTGGAGTAAGTCTGCAAAACCGTTACAGACTGGTTCCTGTTGCTCAAATTGATTTATTAGTTGCCTCAGATGACACCGCGCCGCTACAGGGAATAAATCGGGCACGAAACTGCAGAAGTGAAAGAAAGGAAAGTATATCGAAAATAAAGAAAGGTGAAATTAAGAGACTGCTTCTTCAGTCAACGCTGTGTGTTTCGAAGTAACATAATACTTCAAAAACTTTATTTTATTTACTTAAGTAACCAAAGCTGAAGGTGATGAGAAATATTTTTCCATCAACTACTGTCACTAACAGTTTTATGAAAACATTCCTAATTATTTATATACAGGTAGGTACTGCTTCTTTAATATAATCGATATTGAGCACTTGTGTGATGACTTTCTTTTTTTTAACAAATTAAGAATAGTCAAAAAATAAGAGGAGAACGGAATGTTTTAATTTAGTTCCCTTTACCTACTCTGCCATGTGCGTTACACAGCTTAGAGCTGCTTATTTTCTTAATAAAATAATATTTTACACGTTTTAAGCACAGTACTATAAATAACATTTTTTTTTAGTTTACACTTTTATCGTAATTCATAACTTATAGACTTATCTCTATATATAATAAGACAGTAAAAATATTTTGTCTGTACATTTAGTAATTTTGACTGAAATGGATAGAGGGACACTTAAAAATAATAATAGAAAGCAAAAAGATTTTTTTTAATATCTTGTCTGTCTGTCTGTCTGTCGACATATTTTTGTCCACATTTTTCTCTGAAAGTACTGGACCGATTTACTTGAACCAATTTTTTTTACCAATTTTTCACCATTTGCTTTGTTTTAACTTAATTTAACTACTAAAGTTTAGTTTATCAAAATCAGTTCATTAAAAAAAAAGTTATCGTCATTTGAAAGAAGTCGTAATTAATTCAACACAGAGATGAAGAACGATCTTGAAAGAAATATCAAGTAAATACAAAGATTTTTTGATTAATTCGTTCATATAATATATGTAACTAATTTAAAAACTGTACAGGAGTTAATATGCAATTATTACAGTTATTTTACAAAGAATATTATGAATCTTTCAAATTAATAATTTAACATTTAAGGCTGTTTCTGAATGATATTTTACTCATTTATTCACAGACCACATTTAACAGAGTATATATTATATAGGTAAAAAGAACGTAAAGTTACAAAAATATATACGTGTAATAAATAATTAGCTTTATGTATATTTTATAAATATCAAATATCAACAATAGTCATATTTTTTTATTTAAAACAATCAAAAATTCTTTGACGATAATGTAGTCATTATAGTTGTCAATCAATTCTTCTTATTAAATCAATAATCACGTATTTTAAGCGGGCGAAGCCGTGGGCGAGCCGCTAGTTAAATAATATAACAAGAAAAAGATTCAATAATCATGTCAGATTAATGTATTTAGATTACATATATACATGTAAACATGCGAGTGAGGCCATGCCAATAATCATACAAAGATTTTTTCTGTACCTTAAAGTATAATCATTACTTCAAGTGATTAACAGTTAACTCTGTACCAAATATGAATTATTTGCTTTAAAAGAAAAACAGCTTAATTAAAATAAACGTTTACAAGTTAAAAAATCAAATCAACTTCACGCTGTATCCCGCACACAGCAGGATAAGTAGAGGGAACCTAGTGTTAAGACTCTCCGTTCCCCACTTTCCGCTGAGTTCTGGAGGCATTGCGTGTTGAGTGGCGGAACTTAGCGCCGAGCTTTGCCTCGACACCACAGCGATGTAAATATTAATGTAAATAAATATTTCTTTACCTCGAGTGGGGATGGAACCCACAACTAGTCATTGCGCCACGACTGATCTCAACGTTTGCAAGTTAATTTTTACGAGTACTGAGATTTCCCATTAAGTAATAAGGACACTGGTGTTGTAAATGCGCCGTTGGATACATTTTGTCTTAACTTGTTAAAAACAAATAATATTCAAATAAAAAAAGCTTGTAATAATGAACTAATAATATATACAAATACTAAGTATATTAAGTAGGAGAGCATTGTGCGTGTTTTGATTTGTATGTTTATAATTTGTATTGATCTGTGCATTGTGTGTAAAAGATAGAATGACATAGACCACACCAATGGATTGTTTAAAACAAGCGTTATAGTAAATTTTAAATTTCTGCATACGTAAGTTTAACTTGCCAATTAGTCACAGCTTTCTTGCATGAGGACTTTTATATATGCATAGGATATCTGACAGATTATATGATTTTAGGTTATATTTTAAATTAGTAGCTTGTTACTTTAAGTTTGTAACATTTTGATGTTACAATCTTGAAGTTACAAACTTGTTACGAATTTAGTTACAAATTTATTGATCTCTTTATTTATCCGATCCGTATGGTGTACGCAAACTTTCATCTTTACTACTGTCACCTTTACTGTCACCTTATCCACCTGTTAAGCAAGCCATACCAACTATTTATAGTTAATCCGTGCACAAAAATGCCTAAATGTAAAAAATATCACCAGTTGTAAGCCACATGTGACCCAGCTAGCAGCTTTCGAGCTCTAAAAATCTTTGATTTCATCAGATAACATATTAGTACTTAGGTCTCATCAAAATATTCTTAAGTTACAGATTAAAATTATGACGAAATGTGAAGAATGTTTAGTGACAAGAGAAATGGGACAAGTGCTTCGTTTATCAAGATTTTTTGGAATTGCACCAGTAAACATAACACCAGCTCGAATATCTGAAGAATTTAACATGAAAACAACAGTAAACTGCTACCAAGTGTCAGCATCGAAAAATTACGGACTTATTAGTTCCGTTTTATTATTTACCATCTGTAAGTCATCATAATGACACTTATTTAGTACAACAATAAGTTTATTTGCACTTTTTAATAAAAGTTTGTTAAAGATTTAAGTTGAAATTGAGATACTTAACTTATTTTTAAGGAATACTTCAATTACGTCACTGCAGCACTGAACAAGCGTCAAACATATATTTTTTCATATTCATAATATTTGTTATTTTTAGGGATTATAAGTTTTATGGTGTTTGTATATGTTACTGGCATAATGGACCCAGGAAAAGCCATACGCATGCGAACTGGATTATCGCTGGTACTATACGGTACACATAGTATTTTTCATGATGTAGTAATACTCTTTATGACTTTTCGAGGACTAAATAAAATCAAGCTGATAATGAGCTACTTAAGTTATATACAAAAAGTAAGTCCATATTTAGTAATACAATTCAGTAGAAGCCCAATGCCAGGTTTGCGATGGTTGATAGTACTGTTTCAGTTTGCACTTTTATATGGTTAATCAAATTAATAAGTATTTAACATTAACTTTATAAAAAATCTAGTTCTGGTAAATTTTAATATATTCTATTTTTTTTTCAGTTAAATCAAGCTTTAAAAAATAGTTATTTGAACTTAAAGATAAAAAGATCTAAAACAATAATTTGGAGTTACTTTCTATCAATAGTTGTTATAGCCTTTATTTTTATATATCAAAGGATACTCGATGTAATATTTGGCAAAAAGAGTGGTGAGTATTGGAAGAACCAAAAAAAAAAATCTACCTTAAAAAAAAATTAATACTGACCGTGTGCCGTGTGATCCCAGCCTAGAATAGGACTAATCTCACGTGTGGTAGAGTCACGTCGCCAGCGATTGTATATTACACTGGAATTCTTTTTATTTACTTAGTAATTGGGAACTCATTTGATACTTTTTTTTCAGCTTCACGCTGTATCCCGCACACAGTAGGATAGGCAGAGGGAACCTAGTGTTAAGACACTCCGTTCCCCACTTTCCGCCAATTTCTGGAGGCATTGCGTGTTGAGTGGTGGAACTCAACGCTGCGCTTTCCTCTCGACTCCAGAGCGAAGAAATGAAAACAAATGTAAATAAATATTTCATCTTCTCGAGTGGGGATCAAACCCACAACCAGTCGATTTACAGGCACACTTTGTGCCCCTGCGCCACGACTGGCCTCCATCCTTTGGTACCCGTATGACATAAAACAATGATGAGCAGTTAAAATAAACGAATTATACATAAATACCATTAGGGAATTTATATAATTCTAATAAAAACAATAAAATTACTAACCACGTGTTATGGACCGTGACGCCGACACTCATTTCTAAAGAGAAAAAAAATCATGTAATTTTGTTTATTAATAATAGCTGTGTTTATTAAAAAAGATGGGCAAACGTTTATTGTGCCGAACCACAGTAACAGTTTGGGCAAATTTCATTACATGGCGGTGTCAGATTTTCCCGTTTTATTACTTATGTAAATGACGCAAGGCGCCAGGCGCCAATATATAAGACAAGATAACCTGAGCATCTAGATATATGTAACTTGGATATCTGATAACTCATTGATAGCCAAATCAAAACATAAAATTTAAACCATAATATTTTTTCAGTGGTCATAATGATAATGCAATTATTCTATTTCTTATCATTCAGCATTCATATACTTATACAGTTGCAATTTGCTTTCGTCGTGTATTTACTGAATGCGACGATACGTGTTTTTAACGATCGTTTACAATCTTGGAACTGCAAATGGGACTACGGTAAGAATTATAATACGAGTATATCAAAAGCCATCAAGGACTTAGTCAGTCAAAATTTAATATATTAGAAAATTGTAATGCTTGAGACTTAGTAAAAATATTTTTATATAGCTTATAGATCATTACTGCATGCAGCATGTGGTTAACTGAGCTACGTGGTCATCTATTTATAGTTCTAGAAGGAGTCCTAACGCTCATCTAGGGTAGATGATCACTGGACAGTGCTTTGATTGTGGTGGCTTCAAATTAAACTTTTCTGAAATATGTTGGTTTTTTTTCTGCCAGTAGATTACTTTTTCTAGTGCACTGCTTCAAATAATGTGTATTTTTAATTTCAGAATTCAACAACATAATAGTCTCCAAAAGAAGACACATTTCTTTTCGACGTCTCTGCCAGATCTATGTGTCTATTTGTAAACTAATTACAAAGATAGACAAACACGAAAGTGTTTTCATTTTCCTTTTATTAAGTTACAAGGTTCTAGACTTGCTGGACTCATTGTATCTTATTATGTCATCTATACCGCATTTAAATTTTAGTTATATAGGTATGTAAGTTTCTATTGCTCAAAGAAAGTGTAACGCTCCGTTTTTTTATTTTTTTCCCATAAAGTCAAATAAAGCGCTGGCTAAAAATGTAACCCAAGAATGTAAAAGTCTGAATCTACTTTTAAGGGATCCAAATTTAGTTATTAAGAAATTTAGTTATTAGAGTAAGAGTTATGAGTTAAATATATATTGTAGTAAGTACGTGCAACGTAGTTTCCAAATATAAAATACATATTTTTTAATTTGTAGGGCCTGCCATTAACGCAGACACTCATCAGTTCGCAACATTCATTGATTTTGCGGTAGAGGTCCTTTGGATTATTTACAGAGGAGCAGCACTTGTACTCTTGATAGAACCTTGCAATCAGACCGATACTGAGGTAAAGCCATATAGACATATACAATAGTAACTAACGAACAAAAATAAGCTTATTACATTTCTCTAGCTATAGCTGCCTGGCAGAGGAAGTTTCGTCCATTGCTGAATAGTTATTTCTCGTTTATCGATGTATTGTGTAAAAAAACAATTATTATTATCAGTAAATTTAGAAGATATATTTTATATTTAACATTATATTAAAGTACTTTTTTAAATGTTCTATTCTGGTTCCTTAACAATAATTATGTGAAAACAGAATATGAACAAAAAAATCCAAGATAATTATTTCAGAAAAAGTCGGTTAGCATTCAAGTTTTTTTTACAAAGATATAGAGAGAGACTCAAAAAAATCATGACGTGTTCTTTTGTCATGATTTTTTTTATTTATTTTTTAATATTTCAGAGACCTTTGACAAATTTTAAATACTTAAGTCTTGTCATAAATATTGTTACTAAGATTTTTTTTACATTTATTTTTATTACATTGTCTTAGTTTCACACACAAATATATATATAATATATATATATATATATATATATATATATATATATATATATATATATATATATATATATATATATATATATATATATATATATATTAACATAAATTCACTACTTATCGCCGATTTTAAATGCCGGGTGTGGTAATGATCCGGTCGAGTCTGCCCTTGCGTGTTACCATTGCTGGCGACGTGACTCTACCACAGGTACTTTAGTCGCCTCTTACGACACCACCAGTACTAGGATGATCCTATTCTATAGGCCGGGATCACACGGCACAAAAACGGAATTCATTTTGGACCCTTTGAAGGAGATCTATCTTCGTGTGTGCGAACACGACACAGGCATAGGTCATGATTGGACGAATGCAAATTTTGTACAGCTTGTTTCGAAGTGATATTTTACTGCGCTTGCAAATGAGTGGGTACAGCCTGTTCATGACGTATGTAGCTTTGTTTCTGATATATGTGATCTGCGGCCGGAAAGAGGGTTTAGAATCTTATTTAACCTGGGATTCCCAGTAAATAGACAATAAGATCTCGTAACGCTTACGAGGAAAGAGGAGAACTACGCATTTCTTCGGGTTAACCTCAAACCGCCACTTGCTGAAATAATCGCCTAGGGCGTCGGAATCTCACTATAGTCTTTCAGCTAGGATTCAAGCGGAGCAATCCGTGGTGCAAAGGGCGGTGTCATCGGCATTTATCGCAAATTTTACTTTATCTATACGCGGAACGTCGCTAATGTAAAGCGCTTATAATAATGGTAAAAAGTGTGGAGCCTTGTGGGACTCCGGCACGAACGGGTCTAGAGGATGACAGTGTTCCTTCCAATCTGTATCGAAACGAGCGATCCAACAGGTATTCCCGAATGATGTGAACGAGAGAGTCTGGCAGTGCCATATGAAGGAGTTTGATACACTTGTGCCGATGTTTTGAAATTTTTCAGGAAAACATGGCTTATTCACTCCATCATATACAATACCCCATCAAACATCACTGAGTCGGATGTGCTCTGTTGACTAATTGGGAAGCTTTTTTAGAGCTTTTAGCATAAATACGATAATTTTTTCGGTTAAAATATCGCTCAATTGTAAAAAAAATCTCATTTGTAATAGTAGTCAAGTAGTTGTTTTGATTTTACCACTCTATTCTTTTTTAAATTATTACTAAGAACTTACCAGTGCATCACCTTTAGGCTGCAAGTCCTGAGTTATCTTTAAAAATACGCGACATGGTTCTATATTCATCTCCCGAGATAAAATCGTTTACTTTCGGTTTGCTTTTATCTACTTTTTCGTACTAAAACTACGGGGACGGCCAGATCTTTTCTTGTCACAAACAGCGGTTTTATTGTACATATCAATAGCGGGCTAGTACACAAACATTTGACTAATACCAAGAGTATGAAGGATATTTGGCTCCTTGCCTAGTTTATGTAATACAATCACAGCGGTTCTTTTCTCTTTATCACCCCATTTCTTTTTAATATCACAAAATATGGTGAATTGGCACGAAAATAAGGAATCACAATAAACAATTTAATTATTAAGTTTAAATAGAAAAAAAATATTATTATTTGTAATAGTAAACTTTTTTTTGCATAGGGGAGAGGGGGGCACATTCGAACAATTTTTAAACTTTGTGTCATATCTAAAAATTCTACAGTTTTTAACTTCTTTGCTATTTCACAATGCTTAGTCCAACTATTGTGCCACACAATCGTAGCATCATATGTAGAAAAATATATAAGGTAAAGGTGCAATATCAACTTTAGTAGCAGTAGTCAAATGTTCAAAGCTGCCCCCCTTCCGGGGTAGCTTTGAACATATATGGGGCAGTTTTGAACTATCATCGAATTCAATGAAATTAAAAGGCTTATCAAACTTTTAAGTAACTTTATTAATAAACTTAACATTAGAAACGATGGAGATCAAATATCAGTACCATGTTAACTTAAAAAAATAACATACCTAGTTTAATATTGCGATTGTACTAGTACTTTAAAAAAAGTAATGAATTAGCTTCACGCTGTATCCCGCACACGGCAGGGTAGGCAGAGGGAACCTAGTGTTAAGACACTCCGTTCCCCACTTTCTGCCGAATTCTGGAGGCATTGCGTGTTGAGTGGCAGAACTCAACGCCACGCTTGACCTCGACACGAATTTAAGTAAATATTTCATCTCCTCGAGTGGGGATCGAACCCACAAACAGTCGGTTTGCAGTCACACCTCCTGCCGCTGCGGCACGACCGGCCTCTACTCTGTACTAGTACTAGTGTTAAATAACTTTAATATTATTAATAGACTTTGAAAAACGAACAAACAAAAAGGTAGCTTTTGCTTCCTAGAAGTAATGAACATTATGGGATCAATCATAGAATAAATCTAATATTATGAAAATAAAACAAAATATTTTTTAAATAAACAGCTTACTACCCTAATTTGAACTTAGAAAAATTAAATTTAAAGGAAAACATGGATGTAGTATGTGACGTAACCAACAACTAAAATTGGGGGAAGTAGTCTACGTAAGAAATAAAAATCAGCTTCACCTTTTATACCGCACACAGCACGGTATGCAGAGGGAACCTAGTGTTAAGACACTCCGTTACCCACTTTCTGCCGAATTCTGGAGGCATTGCGTGTTGAGTGGCAGAACTCAACTAAATAAATATAAATATATAATAAATTTAAGTAAATATTTCATCTCCTCGAGTGGAGATCGAACCCACAACCAGTCGGTTGTACAGTCACACTTCGTGCCGCTGCGCCGTGTCTGGCCTCAAGTCTAGTCTACGTAAGACTTTTAAAAAACTAACGTAGCACTTGTCCTCTTTCTCAAGAAAGAAAAAAAATACAAGCCACTTTTTTATTATTCACAGATGATGAGACATTCGCTAAAACGAAGTCTCCAATATTTATTAAGTTGTAGTCTAATTCCATTTCGTAGTCTTCATACGCACAGATTTCAGTATCTTCATTATTCTCTTCACAGTAAATTGTCACTTCTTCTTCTGATTCCAAATGCATTTTTGAGTCAGTTTCTTGTGAAGAAAAGTTAATTATAATTTTGTTTTTCTTCCGCGGTATTTTTTTACATATAATAATATTCAAAACTGCCCCCTTTATTTTGTTCAAAGCTGCCTCAGTGGTAATTAAAAAATTACAAACGTTTTTTTTTTCAAGTAAATGTTTAAAAATTGTAGTGATTTCTAGTTTATTGCATGATATATGAAACATTCTAACTAATAGAGGAAAAAATAAAACCATATACCTTGAATTGGATCCCTGCGATCCTTACGCGTTTATTTAAAAATGCATAAAATTTTACTCAAAATCAAACACTCCTCGTAACTCAACAACTGGTTCTCATATATCAGCGGTGACAAGTGACACATGTGCAGATTAGTGCTGTCAATGTGCAGATTAGTGCTGTCACTACTCAAAAAAAATCTACCAAAATTTCTTTTTAAAATAGCTCTGTTAACACATATTTTCAAAGGTGCCCCTGTTCAAAGCTACGCCCCTCTCCCCTATATTATGAACTATGGATACACCAGGGACTTGCGATGATAACCAAAATATTTTTCACATTTTTTAAAGTATTATTTCACATTTAAGAAGGTCATACGTTACGTTTAAACGTTTTCTTAATAAGTAGCAAAATATTTGTGAGATAGGCTTACAGCCATTAAAAAAATCTAGGATGTTTATTATAAGTTTGACAACGTTGGCGAAGATTTAAGTATACTAGTAGTGATATCTCAAATACTGACAAAACTCAACCACAACACCTGAAAGCAACGATGAACAAACTTAAAATTCTTCACCATTGACAATTCTTTTCTGGGTTTTGGATATTAATCTCTCAATTCTCATCTTATGTATAATGTAAATGTGGAAAGACAAATTGATAAAGATATTATTATAAAAAAAATTGTATAAGAGTATATAACTTAACTTAACTTAGCTTCACGCTTTATCCCCAGCGGAGTAGTCAGAGAGAACAGAGCGCCAAACGCTACGGTCTCTACATACCTCTTTCGCCTCGTCCACTGTCATCAACCTCTTCATACATGCCCTAATAGTATAAGAGTATATAAAGCGAATATTTTGTATACTTATTCATTTGGAATTAGTTTCGTTAGGGTACTTAGTTCTGATAAGCCTAAAACAAGTGAAAATGTAACTGAAGACGTCAAGACATGAAAGACTTGTCGTTCGTGGCAACATAAACTCAAAAGAAAGTCGACAGTTAGACGCCGTTCCTGCAACAATTACGTTTGCAGTATACCTGAAACGTGCCCTGACTGTGCTTAGAATTTAAAGTGTGGTTGAACAATGGCCATTCTTTTTTGTTATTCTGAAGGAAAATTTTTCGTGTTTTGTTTTTCTTTATTGACTAGACTGACTTTTTTTCAAATTAAAGCTATATTTTATTCTAGTGCTATTTTCAAATATTTAATAAAGTTGTTTTCATTCTATATATTTTTTTTCTTTAAGATATTTACTTTTTATCATTACGCAATGACAAATATGTAACACATACCTTTTTCTAAAAAAAATCGATATTATATACGCGGACTCTCAGTACTCACGTCGGTACTAACATTACGAAAATTACACGTTGGTACTTTTAAGTAACCTTTAGGTTAACAAAATAAAAGGCAATGTGCTATAAATGATGGCGGTATTTTCTTTTTTGTAGATGAATATACTATACTATGTTTTGAAGATTAGAATTTTGCTAACGGAGGATAGGTTACTTCTGACATTAAATTTTTGGTTTTTATGATAGAGGAACCCACTAATCATCACAATCAGAAAAAATATTCTCATCATCTCAGAATTATATGTTATTGCTCAAGTATTTATAACTTGTGCATCATATAGACTAAAGAATCGGGCTTCCTAAGGAAGATATAGAAATATAATCGCTGAGTAAATTTATATTTCCATTTTTCAGCTTTCGTTCAATATTTCTATTTTTAGTGCCTATGTATAAGTTATAGCTATATCTATCATGTTACAGCTTCAGGCACTGAAATCGCGGCTTAGCCATTTGATTTTGATGACAAATAAGAATTATAATCGAGAAGAACTTTTTATCTTCTGTCGTCAACTAATAATTGATTTGCCTGTTTTTTCTCCACTTGGCATATGTTATCTCAGAAGAAATGGATTAGTAGCGGTAAATATTTAATATAATATCTTTTTTGATATCAGTAGTAGCGAAAGGGCACATAGCGTGCGACTGTAAACACAACAGGTCGTGGATTCGATTCCCACTAGATAAAATTAAATATTTAATATTTTCGTTGCCTTACTAGTAACGAGGCGATGCGCGGCGTTGATTTCCGCTACTCAATACCCATTACCTACAGAATTTGATGAAAAATGAAGAGCGGAAGTACAATTACAGGCACGCTATAGCATGGGAGGTAAGCAAACGATACCTTCCTAAGGTGTCGTCTGCTTACCTTCCTATCCGCGGGATAATCGTGAAGCTAAAAAAACATCGTTTAAATGTTTTTAATATGTTCTGGAAAACCACATATTTTTTTTATAAAATATTATGATGCGGTACATTATTATTGCTTTTCAGATAATTGGTACACTTTTCACTTTTGTAGTTATCATCACACAGTTTCACCTGCGAGATGGAATTGGATATTAATTTACAACGCGTTATTAATTGTAAACAATAAGAAGAAATATGAGTGTGGATTGTTTCTTTCAAAGTTATTGTAACAAAATAGAAAAACATTATTTCTCTATCTATATTTATTTATCACAATCATCTCACTTTTTTCATTAAAGTTTGTTTCATCAAAATCGATTCATTAAAAAAAAATTATCGTCATTTGAATGAACTCAAGGCATTGGTTTGCCTGCGAATGTTATATAGCAATCGCGCTGGTAAGATTCTTGGCCAAAGAATGACATTCGAAACGTCTTGGTTATATGACTGTTGATAAAAATATACATTTTTGAAGCACTATTATACAATATTTTATGCAATAAAGTAAACAAAATTGAACAGTTCAAATTTTTAGTGGAGATTACCTTCATAAATCATAACAGTTAAGTTTAAGTCGTGTTTAATTCAACACAGAAATAAAAACCGATTTGATCTTCAAAGAAATATTAAGTAAATACATAAATGGTTCGGTTCGATTGTTCGTTTGAAATAAATCTGCATTAAAATGCCTAAAACCAGCCTTTCTACGTGTACTCTGTAATAACTACATATTTACCAATTGTACATTTAGCCAATAATATATGTAACTATTTTAAAAATTGTACAGGAGTTAATATTCAATCATTACAGTTATTCTACAAATAATATTATGAATCCTTCAAATCAATAATTTAACATTTAAGGCTGTTTCTGAAAGAGTAAATTAAATTATTCACTGACATCAGCACAATTAACAGAGTTTTAGAATTATGATGAGACGTACATTACATAGGTAAAAAGAGCATAATGTTACAGAAATATATACGTGTAATAAATAATTAGCTTTATGTATATTTTATGAATATCAAATATCAACAATAAAACTAATTCAAAACAATCAAAACTTCTTATAGAAATTACGACAATATAGTAAAAAAATCATATTATAAGTCATTATAGTTGTCAATCAATTCTGTTTATTAAATCAATAATCATGTAGTTAAAGCGGGCGAAGCCGCAGGCGGGCCGCTAGTACCAAATAAAAACATCAATAATCAAGTGTTTACAACTTTGAAACTACCTCGATGCTTAGCATAATCGTTATATAGAGAAAACAAAACATTTACGGAATTTAATGAATCAATTTATTTTATTACATAGCGTTATAAAACCATATATTCAAAGAGTATTCACAAACGTTGAGAGTACGACAGTGGATAAAAAAAAATAAAAAAAAATATAGTCCAAATGGTTAACTGCTCCTTTACAGAAGTTCGTTAAAAATAGATTTTATTTCGTTATTTTTTGGACTCTGAACAGCTACAATTTGTAATAAATCGTGAAGAATGAAGCTGCGAAATATAATTAATGATTAAACGAACTTACCTGTACGTGAAGTTCAATCATAATTATATGCGCAGCTTCATTCGAAACGATTTACAACCCTTCCCAGAATACAAATATCCAACCCTTTAGAATAACGAAATGAAATTGTGTTCTTCGTCCTGCTTTAAACATAATGAGTAAGACGTCATTCCAGCAATGAGGTAAGGTATTGTGACGGTAGTGGGAAAATATTTTTTTCTTAACTACCTCTGAATATCCGTGGATGGCTGCTGCGTGGGAGTAACTAGAAAGGCCGGCAACGAACCTGTAGCTCCTCTGGTGTTGCACGAGGCCGTGGGCGGCCGTGGGCGGCCGTGATCACTTACCATCAGGTGACCCGAACGCTCGTTTGCCTTGTCCTTTTACATAAAAAAAAACCTACAATTTGTAATAAATAGCTTCGAATGAAGCTGCACATATAATTATGATTGAACTTCATGTACAGGTAAGTTCATTTAATCATTAATTATATCTAATCTATGAAATGCATTTGTAATTAGTTTCTAGTATTTGTTTATCTAACAACCAATCGAACTTATTTTATAAGTGGCTTACTCCAATAACATTTATATTCTTTAAGATGGGTTCTTGCCTTATAAAATAACAATAAAATGTGTTTTCTTCTATTCTAACAGCGAAGTGCTTGGTTACCCTGCTGGCTACGATTTGCATTAGTGAGTGGAAATTGTGAAGTACTAACAAGAAGCCATTGTTTGGGTTTATGTCAAATTATTAATCTTTAATTTTAAGATATTTGCAAGCTTACCGCACTTGCTTGTGACCGTATTTACTTATATAGTTCTGGATAATGTGAAGTATTCTTATCACAAAGTAAGTCTCTTAAAGTTGAAGTAATTTAAGTTTTATAATAAATTTAAATGTAAATTTCCGCTGTGGAGTGTTTAAACGCCATGTTTAATTTATGAATTTGACTCCCATTGAAAGAAAATATTTTTCATTTCGTTCTGACAAGTTAAAGCGTGACATTTAATTAAAATTAAGTTAGTAAAACGATCCAGGTAGTATTTTTTCTTTTTAATTTTTAGCTCGTAAGTAGTTACTGTTATGTATCTCCAAAATGATAAATGCTTACAATACACATTGTAAAATTATTATTTATGCCTCTTTTTGTTCGGGTAAAAAGTTATACAGGGTGGAAGTGTCAGCACCACATTAAATGAAACCACAGTTTTAACTACTCTATAAAAGCCTAATATAATTCAGAAAAAAATAAAAAAGTTCTTTTTCCCAAAAATGGAAAAGTTTTTTTTTTCAAACAAAATAAATAATAAAATTGTCATTTTAAAACTAAACGCCATTTGTAAGGATGGCGCACGCACACATAAACCTATCAAAGGAACACCGCCCCACACGCCCCATTTCGACATCGAGTCGTATGTATTGGCGATAAAGTACAAAGTTGTTTAACCTTTAGTAGTAGTTTTGTAGTAGTAAGTATTTATGTTATTGGGATCTATACGTAATCGCGTCACACGAAATACAGGTATGGATAAAAATCGTGAAATGAAAAAAAAATCCTACGTCCAAACTGTTGAGGCATCTTGATTAATTTCTTTAGGTATAGGTTTGAAATATTTTACCCTATATGCTATTTCCGTAAATGGGGCGCTGCCTCTTCCTCTCTGTATACTAGATTCAGTATTTAAATAATATTTTTAATCCCATCAAATTGTTATGCTTGTTTTTTCGTTAATTTTTTTTTTGTAGTCATAATTTTGTTTTGATATTTATATTTTCCTATTTTGCAGTAGTAACATGAAATTCGTCCGAAATATTAGGATATCATCCCTCAAAAGCGAAGGACGAACGACGAATCATAAGATCGCTTTGTTTTCTAAAAGAAATAGTCTTTTATTTTTTTTTATCTCGAAATCTCGTAAAGCTATAAAGCTGAAATTAATATCAAATATTCAAGTCTATAATAAATTGAAGCATAGAAAAATCAAGCTAGTCAAGTTTGGGAGCCTTATTTTATAATAAAAACTATTTAATTATAATTGAAGTACTTTATTTTAAAAATTAAATTAAAATAATACTTTTAAACTAAAAATATTTTAAAACTAAAATATTCTAAATGCGTGTTAACAGAGTGATATGTTAACTCCGACTCTTTTTTATTTTTATTCCATAAAGCTGGGAATGCAACGCGGAGTCTTCCGCGAAATCTAGCGTGAAAAACAAATATCTCCGGTTACGTTCCCAGGAGCTTGCATAACTCCTCCCCCGTTAAGTACGAAATCATCAGTTGGTGTACTAGACTGAGGATTTCGCTCTACATTAAAAATTTTAACTCTAAACTTATAGACTACATAGCACAACACTAATACCGGTAGGGAAATATATAGGGACAG
>JAATLQ010035841.1:0-32604 GCA_013421005.1 Heliconius erato x Heliconius himera | reverse complement strand
TTTGTAATTTTTATGTATAAAAGTTGCTTAAATTTATTGTGTACTTTTTACGTGATACGTGTTCACATAAACAGACAAACAGACAAACAGATAAACAGACAAACAGACAAACAGACAAAAATTCCAAAAATGTTGGAAATGGAATCTGTTAGTTATCCTTTAACACCCTGGCTTATTTTTTCTTAAATATTTTCAATGTACAGAAACGACTTTTCTACAGATTTATTATAAGTATAGATTGTGTAATACTGTTTAAGAAGACTATTTTCATTTTTATTTAAGTTATTTTCTTCTTTCATATAAGTACAAAAATCAAATTACCTTCCCTATCCCGCACACAGTAGGGTAGACAATTTCTAAATACCTATATTTTTCGAAGCATTTTTCATTGCGTACTGAGTGGCGGGTGCCGGGTATTAAAAATAAATAAATAGGCTTCACGCTGTACCCCGCACACGGCAGGGTGGGTAGGCAGAGGGAACCTAGTTAAGATACTCCGTTCCCCACTTTCCGCCGAGTTCCGGAGGCATTGCGTATTAAGTGGCGGAACTCAGCGCCGCACTTTGCAAATAAAAAAAAAATACTAGGAGATATTTGAAATGCTTACTAAAACCTCGTATTTCCAGTCAAAAGGGATTCGTGTGATAAAGTTTTTTTTTTAACACAACTACAGTTCAAACTTTCAAAGAGACTATGTGTACAGTACAAAAAGAACGTGATAAAATCGGTCGGTCGAAATTTAGATCTGACTGAATCATGTAGGAGTATGCACGGATGGACTTTCCAGCCGAGTTAACTTGGTAGTTTGCACTATTGCTAACTTGCCTGGAGCTTACGACTCGATTTTAGTTTTAAAATCTTTAGAAAAAGTTTTGTGTGAGATTTTGGATTTCATTGATCATAAATTGGTAATTTTGTTTTTTTTTCAGCTTTACGTTTTATCCCGCACATAGCAGGGTAAGCAGAGGGAAGTGTGGTATGGTTAAGACCCTCCGTTCCCCACTTTCCGCCGAATTCAGGAGGCATTGCGTGTTGAGTGGCGGAACTCAACGTCGCGCGTCATCTCTGTACCAGAGCGAAGAAATGCAAGAAAAAAAACATTTTAAATAAATATTTATTTTTTTTGAATGGGGATCGAATTCGGAACCAGTCGCGTCTACAGTCACACTTTGTGCCTCTGCGCTACGACTGGCCTCCAAACTGACTGATAATTTAATCATCTGTTGAAATAGAAATAGTATACATATATTGTACGACACTTTACACTCGTTATTCCTAGACTATTTTTGTATGAACACGAGTGTCTCTAATCTAAGGCTAATTGACATCAGCCACGAAGACGTCAAGCTAATACTACAACAACCTTACTACTATCAAATTACTAAGCCTGTTTGTTTTCCTTGGCACCGACTTCAAAATTATAAAAATAAAAATACCATGTTAAGTTAATTAGCTTCACGCTGTATCCCGCAGACAGCAGGGTAGGCAGAGGGAACCTAGTGTTAAGACACTCCGTTCCCCACTTTCTGCCAAATTCTGGAGGCATTGTGTGTTGAGTGGAAAAACTCAACGCCGCGTTTAACCTCGACACCAGAGCGAAGAAATGGAAATATAAATTTAAGTAAATTTATTGTTGTTTAATGTTTTAAGTCCGTTTTTTTTTGTATAAAATTAATTTTTGATTTTAAGTCGGTGCCAAGTAAAACAAACAGACTTAGTAATTTAATATTCTAATAAGGTTGTTGTACTCGTTGACTTCAAAATTATAAAAAACTTATTTAATGAATTTTGTTTATCTAATTAAAAATACAGTAAATTATTTTTATACTTTTTACTTTTCTGTTTGAGTCGTTTTCTTTTTTCGGTTAAAAAATAATGTATGAACATGTTAAAACGTCAAATCAAATCGAGTTCATCTGTCACAGTGTTCGATCAAGCACTGCGTTTACATTGAGGTTGCGTGTGTACTCGTAGAGGCAACTTAGTTAGTAGTTAGTATGCCAATTCTATTGATCATTTTCAGGGGACATTGGGAACTAATTGACGTACTGGATATCTTGTAATATTTGTATTATATGGAATCATTAATTTATTTAAATTTTTTGTAAATTAACATAGACAGAATTGGAGTTTTTTTTCTTCTGTAGAATTAAATTTTTAGATAACCGCAACTTTCAGTTCTGCCACTTGACATGCAATGTTTTGAAAATTGATGTGTTAAAAAAACGAAGCGTTAAGACACTAAGTTTCCCATTTTCCGCCGAATTCTAGAGGAATTATATGTTAAGTTGCAGAATCACCAAAGTTTCACCGCTTACAGTCACACTATCACACTTTCTTCGCTTCCATAAAATCACCATTTAAATTGATAGAAAAGAAGAACGGTTGCACCATTTAAGTGACAAAAAAATCTCTTTGTAGAATTACAAATTTTAGAACGGGTTCCTTTTAAGTTGAACCCAGATTTGTGAATAAAGTCCTTTAACGTAAGTTTCAGCGACTTTCGACTGAACAATTCAGTAGTGTTGAAATTAAGAGAACTAGAACATTCCAAATGTCGTATATTGGATTTCTAAGACAGTAAAGCTTTGTGTTTAAGAGATAAGTTTCTTCAATTTATGAAATAGCTTTTTATAGAAAATTTTCAAAAATGTGAACGTATTGGGACTTGAACTTGTGCTTCTTAAAAGTCATACAAGAGGTGTGGATTCGAGTCCCCCTACATTCAATTCTTTATAGATTTTCTAAAGACTTGCTTTCTATTCTATATGCAAGATACAGCGTGTAGCTATATAAAACATATTATTTATATCGTCCAGTCGTGGCACGGGGGTACAAATGTTTGACTATAAACGCGACTTGTTGTAAGTTCGATCCCTACCCAAGATCATGAAATATTTATTTAAATTTATATTTTCATTTCTTCGCTATGGTGTCGAGGCAAAGCGCGGCGTTGAGTTCCGCCACTCAACATAAAATACCTCCAGAATTCGGCGGAAAATGGAGAGGAGTGTCTTAAAACTAGGTTCCCTCTGTCTACCCTGCTGTGTGCGGGATACAGCGCGAAGCTGATTTTTTTCTCTTTTATCAAATAACTAATCTTTGTAATAACTTTCAAAATCTGGATGTGTTCAATATATATACATCAATCTGACAGCTCTCTAATAGACTAAGATTTAGAAGAATTTTATTTGCTATTTCAAGAAAATAAATCGATATTCTAATGAGAAACTCTAAAAACGAGTCACTGTATATAATTTTCTTATTGCATTGGTTAAGAAACGGTACATTTTATATCGGAACCAAACAATAAATCAAATCGAGACGGCCATGAAAAAGTTATTTTCTCAGTTTAGTGTGGAAACGCTGTAGAAAATTGTAACAGAGAAGTTTCTAATAAATATTTTTGAAAAAAGCACTCGTAGCGTGGGGGCACTAGCGTGCGACTGTATGCGCGACGTCCTTCTGCTGGATTCTCACTGGCGGAAATGAAATATTTAATATGTTAATGTCCTCGCTTTGATAAAGAGGCAAAGGGTGGCGTTGATCTCCGCCACTCAACGTTTAAAGCATCGAGAATTCTGTGGAAAGTGAGTAATGAAATTGCCTTTTCTACTGTTCTGCCTACCATGTTATATCGGATATAAATAGGCTAAGTGGCAGCGTTGAGTTCCATCATGTTAAAGAAATATCTTCTATTGGTATTCAACCCAATAAAATAAGAAAAATAATTATATAAAAAAAAATTCTAATACATTATTCATTGTGGGTATACTTTTTAAAAGTAGCCAGGTAAACGTCAAGAATGAAACGCTGAACGAATTATTTATGATTTCTTCACCCTTTTGTTTGATTTAGTTTTCATGAGATTATTTTGTGTAAAATAGTATTTTTGTTGAATAAGACGAATAATTAAATTTAAAAAATATATATTTAATATATAAGTGTTATTTATGACAATTATTATTTAATTAATTAAGACTGATAAAAGTCCCTACTCTGGGAAGTTATTATATTTAAATTATTTTCATTTCCCGGTTTATTGAGAGCGCGGCATAGAATTCCGGCACTTAATATATAATGTCTTAAAGTAAGGTGTAAAGTGGAGACTAGAGTAGTTTAACACCAGGTTATTTTAAAATAAACAGTCCAGTTTAAGTCCAAGTAAACTTCGAAATATGAAAACTTCGAAATATAGAGCCCTTGCCGAATACAGCTGGCATGGCAGCTTTCGGAAAACCAGGTGAAATCTTTCGGAACGAGACTTGGCCGCTAACTATGTATCTCATGAAAAGGCTCAAGGTCACAAAGCGGACAATGAAGCAAACAATGATCAATATTTCCCTAAGTGATGGGATCAGAAATAATGATATCTACAGGAGAACTCACAAAGAATTTTCGAAAAATGGTAAAGGAACCTACACACAGAGCGGAGAATCGATGGCTGCTAGATGGAAATTCTTGAGTGGTGGGAATAAAGCAAACGAGGGTCAGTGATCAGACTCCCCCACCAGACAACCACCTGATCCCCAACGATCTGGTCTGGACCGCTGGCAGCCGGTGGAAGCAAACAATAAAGTCGTTCGGTGGCCGTGAGGATACTTAGAGACGACCTGTGTCCGACAGTGCCCGCAAGAAAAACTGAAATGCTGATGAATAATATTATGATGAAAAAAAGTAAAAAAAAGCTAATAGAAAAGACTTTTTATTTATAGTACCTAACAAATGTCTAAAGAACAGTAAGACTGTAACGCTTATTGTTATTTGCTTTAAAAAAAGTTTTATTATCTTTCTAAAACTATACATTTAACACATTTTAAACAATAAATGATACTGTGATAAACTCAAGTGAATCGACTAGAATTAGAAGCGAACGATTTGGAAACGATCCAATTGCATTCAGTGAATAAATGACTGAGACATGTTGATATCATTTTATTGTGAGAATATTATTTTATATTGAAAAATTGTTGATCTTCTTGGCGGTTGTTCTCAGCCGAGCTGGTGATAGCTTCAACCATTTGATGATTTAAAAATTGATGATAAAAAAAAATTACTTATATATGTTAAAGTCAGGTTTCTATAGTAATAAAATAGTAAAAAAATTGTAATAACTTGAAATTTGGCGACAAGTAGGAAACGGAGTGTTTTATCATAACACTGATTTACCTCTGGCTTTAAGCCAGGACATATTTTATTACCTTAAAATACTTTAAAATGTTATTCCATACTAAACATAGAAAAATATTTTAGAAATCGTATATAAAAAATAATGTAGTAGGTTTCAAACAAGTGTCAACAAAAATAAGCTGTAACTGGCATATTTCCACGTAGCTCGATAAAAACGTATGATTTTGCTATTGCGCTTAAATTATTGTTTTAGTCCTCTGTGTAACATTTTCTATATATTTTCTTAAGTAAATTACTATTTTATTATTATTAAGAATATTTAGAAAGTAGGAAACATAGTAGGTAAGAAGAGAAACTATTTAACCGGAATAATCGCGTATATTTAGTATTTAGTATACATTTTTGAAAATCCGACATTTCGAATACTTTCCAGTAGTCCGTGGAAATGTATAGTTTAGTAATAATTTCATTTAAAAATAGGTAACACTTAACACTAGGTTTCCAGGTTCCCTCTGCCTTCCTTGCTATGTGCAGAATACACCGTCAAGTTAAAAGAATAACATTAGCTTACTATAAAACTATTAGATAAGAGAACGACGCTGCGAGGAGTAATTCTATTTAAATTATTTTAATTTTCCCTCTCTAGTGGCGTTGATTTCCACCACTCTATACGTAATTTCTGGCAAAAGCTTGAAATTGCTTTTTATCCGACTGCGGCTAAGCTCAAAATGATGGTTAAGTTTTAGCGCATATGTATGTATGTATGCCTTCCCTGTGTTTCCTTGTAACTATTAAACCAGTGAACCGATTTTGATAAATGATACGTCGTCAGATTTGTCTTTATAGCGCGAGTGTTACTAAAAAAATCAGCTTCACGCTGTATCCCGCATACAGCAGGGAAGGCAGAGGGAACCTAGTGTTAAGACACTCCGTTCCGCACTTTCTGCCGAATTTTGGAGGCACTGCGTGTTGAGAGGCAAAACCCAACGTCGCGCTTGTCCTCGACACCAGAGCGAAGAAATGAAAATATAAATTTAAGTAAATATTTCATCACCTCGGCTGGGGATCGAACCCACAACCAGTCGGTTTTACAGTTACACTTTGTGCCCCTGCACCCTACTGGCCGAGTGTTACTGAATATATTAATTTAGTTTCTGCAGACAGACAGGCTTTTTGTTTTCTTTATAATTCATATATTTTATTAGTCTATATATAAAATATTTAAAAATATCCAACACTATTGTAACACAGAAACATAAATAGATTCGTGATTTCATTTCGCTATCAAAGACATCGACGATCGACATTGTAAGGCCATTACATTTACATATAACAAGCTAACAAGCGTATTTCAGTCGAATTCAAATTATAATTTTCCATAATAAGTGTTTATTGGCACAGTTCCTATGTTATTTTCTATAGAAACGTTATTTTTCTATGGTATTTTTGGTTATTTTATTTTTGTCTTTTTAATTATACATATCTACATTTTATTTGTACATAATATTTTTATTTTTTTTACTATTTTCTACTATTTTAATATATATATATATTTATAAAGTACATAAATCTACAGAAATTCCTTTTATAGGGAAACTGAGAAAGTAGTATTAGGTCACTCTCCGTCCCCATTAAAACTTCCATTTCCTACTAGTAAACCTGAACGGAGAAAATGGGATTTTGCTTTTTGAATCTACACAAACGAAGTTTCGGGCTATAACTAATAAATAACTATAAAACTAAAAATAAATCACTAAACCTAACCTTAATATATATTTTGAATAATGAAGTAAATCCCACATAAATACTTTGTTCTATAACAGCACTGTCCTAGATGTAAGGATATTTATATGCGCAATAAATTTCCCCTACATTACGAACTAATAATAGTCAACGTATTCAAAGAACAGCCAAATGCAACATTGTAAGATTTAAAATTAGCATATATCAGAAAATTATAAATTCCTGTATTTATAATTTGAATAATTTTATGAGCGATGAGACAACGGTTGACTGTAAGCACAACGGTTTTAGATTCGATTCCTACTCGAGAAAAGAAAATTCTCGTTCTCTCAAACAAAGTGCTACGGTGAGTTGCGCAACGCGACATACAATGTTAAGAACAGTAAAGGAGAAAATAGTATCTGGACACTAGGTTTTCCCAGTGTCCAGAATCTACTATAATTGCTTTTTCAGTTAGATACCAATCTAATTCACTACGAAACTGGAATATCTCTTAAATTTTATTATAAGCAATAAACTTACAAAGAGAAGTATCTAGTCTCAACTTATCCTCATGATCATGTGTCAACCTTTTCTTACTAAAGCCTCCCGAGAGTGACATATTACATTTCAATAAGTGGCACCTTTTTTCCTAAATCTATATTTATATGTGTGAGACTGTCGTGGCACAGCGGTGCAGTATTTGAATATTATCACTAGGGTTCTGAGTTCAATTTCGAGTCAGGGGAATTAATTATTTTCGTTACCTTGCTCTGGTAACAAGATAGAGCTCGGTATCGAGTTCCATCACTCAACACGCAGTGTCTCCATAATTCGGCGGAAAAAGGAGAGCGGAGAGTTTTAATACTAGGTTTCCTTGTCTACTCTGCTGAGCGAGACAAAGCGTAACGCTGTATATTTATGTCTACCTATACGTCAGACAAAAATAAACATATCATATATACTGTATGTATGCACTTTGTATATATATACATATTCAAATTTGTACTCATATAATAGGATTAAAGATAACATTATATCAATCGTCAACTTTATATCATCTAACAATAGCTAACTATTTAAAATGATGCCAAAATATTTCAAGAAATTAGTTCGGAACTTTGAACTACATTCAGATGTCGTTTATATTAATAAATCTTACTTACTATTTGGGGTCAATCAACACCCATTTTCTCTAAATAAATAGAATGAATAATAGAGTTTTAAACTGTTTTTTTCCTTCGCATGTTAGTTACATATTATTTATATATTAATATTTTTGATAAAGAATGAATAATTAATCTTGTGAAAGTTTTCTTAGTTTTTTATCCGATTAAGTCTCAGTAAAACTAATTCAATTCTCACACTTTTTTAGCCTCACGCTGCATCTCACGTATAACAGGTTAAGCAGAGACACGGGAGTGCTTAGACTCTCAATACTCCATATTGGGCTAAATTTTCGAGATATTGGGTCTTCAGTGCTAAAATTAACCAGAGCGAAGAAATGAGAACTAATCATCACCCCGAATAGGAGTTGAACCCGCAACCACCATTTAGCAATGTACCATCAACTTTTTATCATTACTGTAATCCTAGTTTCTAAACTTTCTATACAAATTACACCCAAGAGTGTGATAGTTTTATCAAAGCTTGTCCGGTAGCACGTCGACGGTAATCCAGATAAATGCACTAACATGTGAGGACGAACAACCGTCCCCATATGTCGATGTAATAATTCCATAATCAAAACCGACTTACTTGGCTTTGATCATTGTTTAATATTTCGGTTTTTTTTTGATAACGGTATTATTATTATTATATTGATTATAGAGGCCGATCGTGGCGCAGCGGCACAAGGTGTGACTGCAAATCGACTGGCTGTGGGTTCGATCCCCACTCGAGGAGATGAAATATTTACTTAAATTTATATTTCCATTTCTTCGCTCTGGTGTCGAGGTTAAGCACGGCGTTGAGTTCTGCCACTCAACACGCAATGCCTCCAGAATTCGGCAGAAAGTGGGGAACGGAGTGTCTTAACACTAGGTTCCCTCTGCCTACCCTGCTGTGTGCGGGATACAGCGTGAAGCTAATTTAATTTAATTTAATTTATATTGATAGAGATTTTCGAGATTCTGATGGAGATATTAGAGAATTTTTTTAAAGTAGAGTTGTAATTGATTTCATGTTCCTAAAGAATTAGGACTTTAACAATACGAACAGATATACCTAACACTACAAACAATAAATATTATATACTAAAATGTATGTATATGAAAATAAAATATATTTATTTCTATGTGAAAATTGTCACATGCTGATTATATGTGATCATTTTATTGTATTTGGAAGGTAGTCGATATTTTTTGGGATATGAGGTTATTTTTATTGTACTAACTGTGTGGAATACACAGACTGGTAAAACGGGCATACATTGAGATACGCTATCTAATATCAACATTACAACAATAAATAAGTAAAACAGTGATACGTCACTTTTTCTCCCATCCACAACGCCAAAATAAAAGATATATTACGAAAGCTATAAAAGAAGAAAAAAATCTATAGCAATACATGTACCACAATTAAATGTTATTACTAATTAACCAAACACACACGCTTAATGAGCATTAATTACTAAATGAACAGGTCTCGTCGATGTTCGATGTTCGCTGTCCGCTGTCATCAGTATTCAATATATAGCTTTACAGGTACAGATGAAATAGGCTGGACTGTAATAGTTGAATTAAACATTGGTGTAATTTAAGTAGGCATATTATATAAGTTACCGCCTGGATTTTTGTTTTATGTGATTTTCCCGTTTCCTTGTGAAATTCGAGAAATCCTCTCATAGTGATCCTCTACACAAAGGGACAAACAGAGAGAATTAGTACTAGTAATAGTACTTTTTTTATGGAACGGACAAACCAAACGAGCGTACAGGTCACCTGACGATCACTCACCATCACCGCCGCTCACGGCCCTTTATAACTGAGAGCAGCTGCAAGTGCGTTGCCATCCCTTAGGAAAGACATATATGCGCTTTTTTGAAGGCTTCCATGTCGTACAGGCCTTAAAACACTACCACAGATACGCCATTCTACAGTTGCGTTGCGCGTTGATGGAAATAATGAAGTGTCAAGTATCTAAATGATGAGGAAGATATTTGGGCTTGTGACGTACTGTGCGATTAGGAAATTCACCGACAGGTCAATTACTTCCCCAGGATACTCCTCATGATAAATGGGGTGAAGAATATATAGCCAGAAGACGTGTCTACGCAAAGCCAAAGTATCAAGACTTTCAACGATTATTGGCTACCCAACGATTCGAACGGTTCAACTTTGTATGATATCAAATGGTTCAAGCTGATACTTAAGTACACCAGCCCAAAGATGAGGATATTAGAGTCAGGATACACAATTCCACCATGAAATCTAGACATTGCGTATTGAATGAACCAGCATCTGATTACATCATACATAGCGTTAAACACCGTTATTCACATTAACATCTTGATTTTGGACAGAGAACGAACTAGATAAAATTGTGATACTAAGAAAAATATATGAAACAAATAAAAAAAACTCCATAATTGTATTGCTTCATCAATTTGATTGCTCTAACCTGTCATAGTAAATCATACTAAGCCATCTTGTTGTAAACCGTGTCTTGGACTACATTCACTGTAAACTTGAAGGCTTAAGTGAATTAATTACGGACCATTAGGGATATGACAAAATAGATTATAATATAAATAATGGTTCATATTTCACACAAATTCGTTTGGTTGGACTGTTAATTCATAAAATTGCATATTTTTCCGTTAATATTAGAATTTTGAAAAATCTTATATCACTGCGCCCATACACACACTTTCCAAGGACCCTGAAATGAAATTTTAAATAAAAAAAGCAAAACTTATTATTTTGATTTAAGTATTAATTATTTTTTTCTAAAGTTTATAATTTTAGAAAAAAATACTAAAATATTTATAAAAACAAGCTATGTAAATTTGAAATATTCCAAACATTTTAGATCGCATCAAAGAATTTTGCTTATTATTCAAGATAGTACAAAAAATTCATAGACATAAATGTCATTTATTACCTACCAACTGGTACTAACCGTGTGACTGTAAACGCTATGGTTGTGAGTTTGATTCCCAATCTGAGGAATGGATTATTTTCTACTTTGAATAACAGAACCTGATTGAGCTGATATTTGCTTTGTTCTCTGGTACAAAAAAGATTTTTTTAAATACCTCTTGCTATGATCGAATGCACGATCATCACCTTTACGATCAAATTTTCAACTCGACCTACGGCACAAAGGCACAAATGTGCAAATTTAATCACGAGGCTTGTGGGTTCGATTCCCACTCGGGGAAAAACTATGTTTAATGTTGCTATCCTCTCGAAGTCAGTCGTAGCGCAGGTGCACAAAGTGTGACTACAAGTATGATCCCGACTCGAGAAAATGAAATATTTATTTACATTTATATTTGTAATTCATCGCTCCGTTGTCGAGGCAAAGCGCGGCGCTAAGTTCCGCCACTCAACACGCAATGCCTCCAGAACTCGGCGGAACGTAGAAAACGGAGAGTCTTAACTAGGTTCCCTCTGCCAACTGTGCTGTGTGCAGGATACAGCGTGAAGATGAACCTATCCTCTCGCTCTGGTAACGAGGCGTTGAGTGCCGCCACAATGCCTCGAGAATTCGGCGGAAAATAGGGAATGGAGTGTCTTAGTAATAGTTCCCAGGTTCCCTCTGCCTATCCTCTTATGTGCAGGACACAGAGTGAAGCAGAGCATGCAAGAAGTAATATACGAAAACTTATAACATCCAAAAATTTAAATTCATAAGATAAATTGAAAATGATGATCACGTCGTGCCTCCAAATCACACGTAGATACCATCTTGCACAATATCTGTCTAGCTCTACAATATGTTACTGATATGAAAATGAATTTTTATGACGGTTGATATGAGTTCTGCTCTAAGTTATATGCGGCTATGACCATATATTTAGTCGTGTTTTTTTTTCTTAGCTTCTCATACAGCCGCTTTTGTCTAGCTCTAGGTATCAGAGTAAGAAAATGAAAATAATTATATTAATAACATCTCGAACTAACGACTGTTTACAGCCATTCGCCGTGCCGCTGAATAATATAGTTTTGGATTGTCTGTAAGCTTTCCTAATTAAAGTTGTTTTTACAGATACTTTAAATTTTTGCGTTAGCAAATTTAAAACACATTCATAATGATCAACATCTTCGCTCTGGCCCCAAGGCAAAAGCCCGGCGTTAAGTTCCGCCACTCTACACGCAATGCTGCGAAAAAATTGGCGGAAAATGGGGAACGGAGTGTCTTAACACTAGGCTATTTGCCTACCTACCGGATTTCGGATACAGCGTAAAACTGAAAAAAAAAAAAACTTTGGATTTTTTATATTTTAATAAAATCAACCGAACAGTAAAATCCGATATACTCGTACAATATTTTCATACAAAAGTTATTTTTTAATGCTCAACATCTATCAGAATTTATCTAGTAGGAAATAAAAGCATAAAAACAGTACAAAAACGACAAAAGAGGATTTTTTAAAAATATTCTCATAAAAATATTTGTTTTGCACAAACAACATTTTCATTATTTCTTATGTATATATACATAAAAAATAGGTGCAAATGCAGTTTTTTATAAAAAGTTTTTTTATAGCTTCACATTTTATCCCGAATGAACAAAGGTAGGCAGAGGGAAGTAGTGTTAAGACCTAGTGTTAAGACACTCTGTTTTCCACTTAGCGCCCAATTATTGAGACATTGTGTGTTAAGTAAACAAACTCAACGCCGCAAAAGTTAAAGGCATTTAAGAGTGTACAAAGGTTTAAGGTTCATATCGAACCGTTAAAATTGTTGAGCTATGTTAAAATTTGATTCGATCTGCCTGCCCTGCTTTGCGGGGAAAAGTACGAACTTTTCTTTTTAATTTACTTTAAATTTCTTATGTGCCCGAATAAATTTGGCTAACATAATAAATAAAATAAATAAATAAATCAGCTTCACGCTGTATCCCGCACACAGCAGGGTAGGCAGAGGGAACTTAGTGTTAAGACACTCCGTTCCCCACTTTCTGCTGAATTCTGGAGGCATTGCGTGTTGAGGGGCAGAACTCAACGCCGCGCTTAACCTCGACACCAGAGCGAAGAAATGGAAATATAGTGTCGAGTGGGGATCGAACCCACAACCAGTCAATTTTGCAGTCACACCTCGTGCCGCTGCGCCACGACTGGCCTCAACATAATTATGGCTAACATAATTTCTATCCTATTATTATAATTTTAAAAATACCTAGTACCCAGAATTTCGTGAAATATAAAAAGGACACTAGACTCATGAGCTAGAGATTTAGGTGAAATTTGTTACAGTGTGCTTAAAAATCCCAGATGTTCTTAGAGGTGAAACTTCAAAGGCATCTCTTAAAATCTCAACAGAGCATGAAATGGTACGCTCCGTAGCTATCTTATGTTGTAAGTGAGAAACGTAAAGCGTATTGTAAATACTAATCAATCAAATCTAAATATTTTTTATTCAATTAATCCATTATAAGCACTGTTGAATCGTCAAGTTACATAAGAATGTCAGTAGTGTCAGTCCTATAAAAAGTCCAAATACCATCCACACCATCAGGATACGTGGCACTCCACTTCCTTCCAAGTGCCACGCAACTATGGAGTGGCCTAACTGCAGCAGTCTTTCCAGATCAATTTGACTTGGGTACCTTCAAAAAGCTCGTCTATCTCCACCTGAAAGGCCGGCAAAGCACCTGTAGCTTCTTTGCGGTTGCACGGGGTCGTGGGCCGCGGTGATCATTTACCATCAGGTGACCCGTACGCTCGTTTGCTTTGTCTCTTTCCATAAAAAAAACCTATCACCGGTTCGGAAGGCCTTTTAATTACAACAACACCCTCAATACAATTACTCTTTTAAAATAATATGTACAATATCTTAAAATTTGAGCGGAATGTGGGGAAATGAGCTTCTTAACGACAGCTTCTTTTTAAAACTATGGTATTATTTACAAGCAGAAGTGAAGTAAATATAAAAAAAATACATATACATAACTTTATTTAAATTAAATGAAATTTGATGTGTGTTCTGTTATCCATTTTCATATTGTATATAAAAATATATAATATAAAAATGTATATTCAAAAATGTTTATCCTTTATTCCTGAGCTAATTGGTTAAAACGAACGCAATATTTCAATAAAGAAGAATACTTCATACATACACCTTATTCTAAGGGATAGCGCAAGTATGTAACGTTACTTAGTTCTTCGCTCCAATAGGGAAAGTCAATACAGAAACCTAACGCTCCTTTTCATTAAACTAAATAACTATATTATAATTATTAATTAATTCCTTTATATAATATTTATGATATATATGAGAGGCCGGTCGTGGCGCAGCGGCACGAGGTGTGACTGCAAAACCGACTGGTTGTGGGTTCGATCCCCACTCGAGAAGATGAAATATTTACTTAAATTTATATTTCCATTTCTTCGCTCTGGTGTCGAGGTTAAGCGCGGCGTTGAGTTCTGCCACTCAATACGCAATGCCTCCAGAATTCGGCAGAAAGTGGGGAACGGAGTGTCTTAACACTAGGTTCCCTCTGCCTACCCTGCTGTGTGCGGGATATAGCGTGAAGCTAATTTAATTTAATTTTTTTTTAATATAATATTTATACCTTGCTTTACACTGTATCGGGATACATGTAGCAGGTTAGGCAGAGGGAGCCTAATGTTAAGATCTCCACTCCCTCAGTCCGCCGAACTCTGGAGGCATTGCATGTTAAGTGGCGGAACTCAACACCGTGCTTTTCCTCGACACTATAGCGAAGAAAAGATTCCTCCGATTTCCTTGAATGGGAATCAATAACCTCCTAACATAGCCTGTCGCGTTTCCAGTCACACACTTGTGAACCTGCGCCACAACTGGCCACATATTATCTATGAAAATAAATGATAGTAATTATATATTAATTATCCTAATGTTAATTTCCTCTGGTTTCCTATAACTTGGTCTAATCAACCGCAAACCTTACCCAAACTAAAGTTAGACGACCGCATACATACGAGTATAGCCGTAGTCGAAAAGTTTTCTTCAATTCAGAATTCCATGTTCTTCCCTTAGAAATAATTATATAGTATAAACAACGCGGGTGAATGTATGTCTGTGTGTGTGTATGTGTATATACATAGTTGAAGAAACAAATCAAAACCACAAACCTGAAAGTAAGACTGCATTTTCCAATTTTCTTGAAGTATTCTTCTTTATTGAGAAAAATCTTATTGAAAAAAAATAAAGATTTATTGTAAAACTCATATTATATTGTTTAAGTGATAAAGCAAGTATGAGGGCATTCGTGGCGCAAGGGCACTAGTATGCGACTGTAAGCGCGATAGGTAGTGGATTCGATTCCCGCTAGAGGTAACGAAGAGGTATTTAATAGTTTTATTTCTCTCGTAACGAGGCAAAGCGCGGGCTTGAGTTCCGCCACTCAATAGGAAATATCTTTATAATTCGGCGAAAAGTGGGGAATGGAAATGTCTTAATGGGAGTGGAAAGACTTAGCACTAGGTTACCAGGTTTCCTCTGCCTACCCTGCTGTGTACTTTTTTCTTGCTGATAAAAAAATTACAAAGCATTAATTTATAACCTTACCTTAATTTTAAAAGAAAGTTTATCAGATTATGTAAATTATGTCTATGGTTATCGTGTCGCCAGGATTATTTATATTTTTTTTCTATATTGTAAGTTATAATTTTTAAAATCATTACTAAAAGACTTAGTTCCTTAATAATAATAAATAATAATAATAATATATTTATTCAACAAATTAAATTTAACAAATTGTCTCTTAAACCAAGAGGTATGCGTTGGTGGCCGTACTAGTATAAGCTGTGTCATAGCCACCAGCGTCTTTGCCCCTTTGTAAAACTGAGTGCGGGCGAACTTTGTCCTGGAATACACGGTCTCACAGACCCTGGACTTATTACGTTTGCAACTAGGTCTGAAAATAATACTTTTATGCTTCCGAAGTACTACCAACATTATGAAGAGCTTCCTAACTGATAGAATAGACGTGTCACTGTAGTTGATCAATTGTAGAATAACTTGTCAATGTAGAATAACTTACTAGAAAATGAGTCTGCCGTTTAAATTTAATAGAAAAAAATATTTATAAATAAATAAAATAACCAGCTCAAGTGCGACAAGGACTCGCCCACGGAAGGTTCCGTACCAATTTCAGGATTATAGATCAATGGGAACTCTATTACAACTTATGAAAGTTGATAAACTAAATTATCAACTTTTATTAGTTAGATTTCTCATTTGTAGTTGTAAATTAACTACAAATCTCAGTTTGTAGTAGTTTTATCTGTAATATAAATATTATCATAGTACAACCTAGCAAATGTTATCCTATTATAAAAAATATCTGAGATTAAACGCAAAAATTGCATAAAAAATGGAGAACTGATTTTTAACACTCGTTACTATCTTGAATTATATGTTGATTCTTATTTAGACAAATTATAAAAATTTTAACGACGCTTCGTTGTCGACTAAAACCCGCGCCTCCTGGGATCTGACCTGGTTGGTTTCCAGGAGGCGCGGGTCAAATTTTTATACGTTTTCTAAAAAAAGTATTTCCTTCCTAAGTGTGGAATAATACTTTAAATATGTTAAAAACACTTGTTGATTGTTGTTTTTTTTTTATTCAATTGTCAACAAAAACATCAAGAATCTATTCAGGTCTAAAAAATGAAGTCCAGAATATATGAGAAACAATAATATAGTACCCAATAATAAGTGCTATCGACTTTATTATGTGAAATACTTAAATCTAGATTTAAATTTTTAATCGATCTTCTGTGTTATAAATGAATAAAATTTGAAAAATTGAAATTCAATTTCCTATTTCTTTTCTCTGTATTGATAAAACAAAACCTTTATCTAATTTGATAAGATAAGACTCGGAGTTAGACCAATATTACAAAGATTATTCATAGCTTTATAGTATAAAAGACTTGATATTTTTATTATATATCGCTCATTACTAAAATTTATATTGAATAAAACATACAATTGGTTTGGCTGCCCCACCCTGGCAGGACAAAACGCAGCGTTAAGTTCCACCACTCAATAAGTTGTGTTTTCGTACTGATACAGTTCTAAGCGCGAAAATCGAATTTGGCAATGCTTAAAATTTTCGATAAATTACAATAATAACTTTTTGTATGAAGGCTGAATACTTTCATACATTTAAATACACTTTAAAGATAATAGTTCAGAGCATTGTTTTAGGCTTCTTTCAAACCCACACTTTGCTAAAAGCTACCGTCTGTATTGTATTACGAGTTTTTATTTTTTATATCGCAGATATAAAATTTTTGTTCCATTGTCTTTGTATATACCTAGGTGCTAGTACTTTATTGTGTTTACAAAATTTTATGTTTCGTGTATGAGGCGGAAAGTGAAGAACGTCTTAATACTGGGTTCTCAGGTTCCCTCTAACTACCTTGATTTGAGCGAGATTCAGCAATTTTTTTTAAAGCCGACGACTGTTAGCGTGACGGTTGCAGGTTCGATTGCTATTCGTTAGAATGAGTAACGGAAATGATATGCGGACAATGGGAAACGGATTTCTTAATAATTCTTTTTTTTTCATGTTCATTACGTTAGGTGGTAAATAGGTTCAGTCGGATATCCCTTTTCAGGGTTCCATGCCTCAAAAGGAAAAGCATAACCCTTTAAGGAGGACTTTACACATCATTTTCATTGTATTTTGTGAAAAAATCAAAACTTATAGGAATTTTCTTGTAGACCTACTATTACGAAATTAGCAAGAAGTGAAAACGTGCAGTTAAAATGAAAGAAAATTATTGATATTATTATTATTCATAAATTTTTGACTTGTAATATTTTTAAAGTTAGGAATTTTTTGTTAAAGATCACGCGTAGCAGGGTAGACAAATAGGACGTGGACCCCTTCGTTATCTACTTTCCATTGCAACTCGAAACGTTACACGTTATACAATGAAACTTAACGCCGCACTATGGGCAATCGAGGTCTGTATCAGATCAAAAATCGATAACTTTTTTATTTGTTAAGATAAACAATTGAATTTTTGCATAAGCATAAAGTATAAAATTGCGCTTAAGATAAAGTTCAGATATTATACTTTTATTGGAGTATATATATATTAAAAAAATAATGAAAAAAAGATTATTTAATTTCCTTACTCCACACTACTTATAGTAGTAATAAAAAATGTATTATTAAATTAGTTTATTAATAAACAATTTTTCTTAAGCTGTTATCTATTTGAGAAGAAATTAATAGTTATGATTACACATACTTAGTTAATAAAAAATAAAATTTACGAAAATTGATTTACAAGTAGAATAATATTAGAAATGAATGTATATTACATAATTTCATGTATATTACGTAATTACATAACGAGTATATTATATTTAATTATACTTGGTGAACTTCGGGATCCATAATAAGTTCATTCACTTTTAAAAGATCTAGGGTATCTTCATCAAGTGCCTTCACACTTTTGCTATACTCGTATATTTTTCTATGACTGGAAATGTATGGATCTGATGTGTAGAGAAGAGTATGAAATACATCTTCATTTGTAGCTGATTGAGAGCACTTTCTGGCATGATGTAGGCGAAATTTTTGATAGTCCTTATTACGGGATTCTTGTGCACCTTGTGCATTCTTGGGATCTCATTCGTTTGTGAGATTCCTTAAATACATGTATTGCGCTTTTATTAAATTCAAATCAATGAAAACACTCAATTCCTCTTGATCCGATAGCATTTTTCTCTGGCTTGCGTTTTCTATGAGATCCAAATATAGAGACATTGTATCTCGGTCAGCAAGCCTTAGTTTTTCTACGAGTTTTGCTTCTAATTCTCCTATGGATCGTAAGCCCTGGACGTAGGCATTGCAGATGTGTCCGAAGCCATATTCACTAAATAGCGCGGTATTTTTGCCTCTTCGTTGATTCTGATGAGTCCCCATAGGGACACAGGGTCTTCCGCGTTTTCCAGAAGACGTCGATGGTGAGTTCTAAGGTGCTACTTCTTCAATGATTGGGTTGGGGAAAGGTTAACAAATATTCAGAATCTAACCAATTTTCGTTGTTTTTTAAAAAAAACGAATCCTTTTACCGGGACGCTTCCGTCTATCGTTTATTAAAGGAACGAATGAGATTCCTTTGAATGTTGCTGATAATAAAACACATGTTGTGTACAGAAACACGATACTTTTAGAAATATTGATAGCTAATATTGATTGCTTCAAGTTTTTTTCCTGCTTCAATGTATGGGAGTAATAATTCACGCTTGGAACACTTGAAAGTATTAGCCATTTTGAAATTTAGTGACGACACTTAACAATCAAACGTCTGTTAGTAATTTTATTGCTAATTTGTAATAGTTTTATTAAATTAATTAACTCTTTTTATATAATTTTATAAACGAAGGTAGTGTGCATTTTATTGATGAGCAATACCGCAAAATGTGTGCAAAATGAAGATAAACGCTCTTTTAACAATAATAAATAACAATAATTTAATTGAAATTTACTGCAATCTACTCAATTAAATAGTACAACATTAGAAATTTCAATAGATAGAGTTTTCTTGTTCCCTGACTTGTATCGTAGTTTTCGTCATAACTTCTAAAACCGCACGAATCCGCAGCTGATTTTTATAAATGTTATTTATAAATATCTGGACTATAAAACAACATCAAATGTAACGCGTCGGTAGACGTCGGTAAGTCTCGATGAACTTTAAACACGTACCTTTTTTCTCTTCACTTATTGTTAATATTTTTTATAGGAATACAGTTACAAAATCCACAATATAATAATTGTTTTAAAATCTACATACTTTAGGCTTTTTAAAAATATATAACACTTTATACCTATTTGCCCATTTTTTTAAGGAAATTAAGTTTAAAATATCGATGCGAACAACCTGAAATAGACATTCTTACGTATTACAATTTCTCACAATAAAATAAAATATATTCCAAATGTAATTCACGAAAAAATAATTCATTACATTAAAGGTCCACTATTATACTATTTAAAAAAAAATAAAAAGTGCGTCAGGGACGACTTTAGTAAAAATGAATTTTGATCTGCCGTTGTTCTACCATTATCCATAGTACGCCGCCTTAACCTTATCAGTTGAAACAAAAACCAATCGAAACCCAAACCACATTACTCAGTCAGTACCCAAAGTATAATACATTTTAAAACCTAGATCTAGGTATTGCACATAACAAAGTGGATAGCATTTGCCAGTGTGTACTATAATATCGTATCTCATATATTCCCGACTTGTAACACGTCGCCGTTTTATTACATCTCGAGTGGCGTGATGAATCCTTCAGCGTGCAACGTGTTGTACAATCAGAGCGTGTTGCGGCGTTTTAAAATGTGTTTCGTTTACAACTAGCATAGTGTTTTAGCCATATATATTTAGCAGAGTGAGAAAGGAAACGTAGTGATAAGACACTCTGTTATTCGTTTTTGTTTGTGATATTGTGTGTTGGGTCGAGGAACTCAATGCTGGTTTTCTCTAATAGATAAAATAATTTAATCCTCTAAATTGGAATCAAACTCACTTGCTTTTTATAGTCAAATGCTGCCACTGCCAGTGAAAATTCCTGCCTTCCATGAATAATACGAAACATATATAAAAAATTAAATAATTCTAAAATGTACGTGTAATACGTACAAACTGAAGTCCCATTGAAACAAAAGTCAAATGTAACATTACATAATAGAAGCTTATAAAGTATTAACGTGTGTAAAAGCTTTTGCGCTTTAAAATATATCACTCTTTCCTTAAATCTATATTATGTTTAAATATTATAATTTCTGAATTTTCTTTAAATTTATTTTGGTATTTTAGTTGTATGTTTCGTCGGCACGACGGTTCAATGTTCGATTCTCACTCGTTCAAGTTATATTCATTCTTTGCTCTTTCAAAGCGTGGTGTTGATTTTTGGACAAAAGTGAGGAATAAAGTGACTTAATACTGGAACTGTCGGACTGTGCCGGATATATGCGTTATATAGCATGAAGTTAAAAAATATACCTATAGATATTATTATAATGTTTCGTACGTTTCCTCCAGAATTCGGCAGAAAGTGGGGAACAGAGTGTCTTAACACTAGGTTCCCTCTGCCTTTCATATATATATCTAATAAGCATTCGTATAATTCGCGGGCGAAGCCGCGTCCGGGTACGCTAGTTAAATTATAATAATGACCGCCCACATATAACGAATCGTGGAACGGTACGGATCGCTTAAATCAGAATAACTGAATACGAGGGTATATTTAATATCCCAGCGTGAGTTTCACAGTATGTACCTACTTTCATTATAACTTTTGCATAAATCACCGATGCATTCGCTCTGTATTCGCTTCAAATATTCGAAATCATTGGTGTTTGTGGGAAGTAGTGGAATGTGTTCGTGTTTTGATATCCTTGTTTTTTTAAGTTTCCGCTTGTTAAGTCGCTTAATAAATAAATCATTATGGATGTTTATTGATAACAATATACAATTATTTTAATTTTTTTTTATATAAAAAATACAAATAGTTTGATAACTATTTTTATTTATAAATAAATATTTTTTTTATATCCAAACTTACAATACTTTTTTCATCCAAAAATACAATAAAAAATGAACTGTACCAACTGTTTTTCTATAAACCCATATTTTAAAATATAATAATTTCCTTATGTAAGAATCAATCTTTACAAAATTTGATTCTTACATAAGGAAATTATTAAAGTCCACGACCACACTAGAGAACAAGAATCTACGTCAGTACGCAAGGCATAATAATTACATCGACTGACAGAGGGATGCCGCCTAATTCTACCCGTGATCAAAATTATTGAAAAATAATAACCAATTTTAAATGTTGTCCCTTTTTTAGAAAAGTTGGTTTAGCTAGTTGTGTGTAAAACTGTGCATATTGTCGATATTGCAACACACAATGTGGAAACTCTTCATATGCGACCAACACCTGTTTCGAATATTAAAATTTTCAAAATAAAACTACACTGCACTGAGTCCGTTTCAAGTCTAATAGTAAGAAAATTAACAAATATTTTTTTATTCCATATGTGGATAATGTCCAAGTGAATATTAAGATTATATTTTCTAGTCATTTTCGAAGGAAGATTTTTTTGCATTTTTACATAAGCAGAAAATGGAAAGTGGAATAACCTATTATAATAATAAAATCCTCCCGTCTTTCCTAGTGCTTTTAAAAATTAATAATCATCATATATTAAGGATACATGCTTCTGGTTGTAAACGAGATAATTGTGAGTTCGATTTCCACTCGGAAGAATGAATTATTTATATTTCTTCGCTCTGTTAAAAAGCCAAAATGCGATCTTGAGTTCCGGCTCTTAAAACATGATGCCCCAAAAATTAGGCGAAAAGTGGAGAGCGAAGTGTCTTAACAATAGGTTCCCCTACCTATGGAAAATATAAAAAAAAGATGTAAAGCTGCAAAAAAATAAAATTTAAATATTGTGCCAACTATGTCAAAATAGCTATAATTTAAATCGAATTCTATTCTTTATTGGGTGTAAAACGGAAAACGGTGTGTCGACATTACCTCTCTCTGCCTATTCTTCTATGCATGAAAAAGCTTAGAACTTTTCTTTTATGATACAACAAAAATATCTAAATCATACACTAGATATATCCAGAAATAATTATACACATACATGGCCGATATACGCTAAAATTTGTTAAATTTCAATATATTACCATATAATTCAAATGATATTGAAATGAGATAATGTATGAATCTCAAATTATCATTTATGTATGCATTACTATTTAACAAATGTCGCTTAAATCAAATAGCATGGGTCAAGTAATTTTGAATGAAATTGATGAGTTTATGAACAAAACAGGGTTTAGGATGGCTTTATTCAAAATCAATATATTTTTTGTAATTCTTATTATAATCGTCATCATCACAATCATTATTATCATTATCATCAGCATCACTCACCAACTACAGGAACGCCTCCTCAATGGCAGAGTGCCATAACCGATCTTCTTCAGCTCTTCACAGTCAACTACCAGCCTCTTTGCTATATGTTTTCAAAAATATAAAAAATAAATTAAAATATGAATATTGTCATTCCTATAGAAAGCTACCATCAGTTCGGGATCAGTTCTGATTAAGATTTTTGGTGAGAAACAGCTGCTAATTGTTTTAGAGTCAAAATTAATAATTGGGTAACATTTGTATTATTAGGTTTCCTTATTGCTATGTCTTATATTCTTCTTCTTCTTTCTTTTCATATTCAAAATTTTTATTAATTCTTCGTAGTTTATGAAGTACTTTACCAAATTTCTCATAGTTGGATTAGTTATATATTTAGACTAAGGTCGGTCAGTTCAGTATAAATGGCAGTAGGTAAACTCAACCAGTTGCAACTAGTTACTTGGTTTCAATACGTTTGCTAACTCTCCAGAAGTTTTGTTCGTTAAATAAACCAATTTCTTACCTTCAATACAATTTGGAAATGCTATTTTGAAATAGCAAATCTGAATGTCAATCAAATCTTAATTGAGACCGTAGTGGGGTAGGGGCATAAGGTTGCGGCTGTAAACGCGACGTTTGGGGTTATAATTTTCATTCTCTTCAAAACGGGACGTTGCGTTCCGCCACTCAACACGCAATGCTTTCGAAATTAGACGGACAGGGGGGACTGAAGTATCTTAAAGGGTACGGAATTTCTTAATACTAGATTCCCCGGTTCTCCCTGCCTACCCTGATATATGTGGCGTACATCGTGAAGCTAATAAAAAAAAATAATATAGCAAGATTCTTTTCGTGGCGCAATGAGAATATAAAATATCGTAAATAGTAAGTGCAACCTTCGGAGTGCATGATGATAAAGAGGTTGACGACAGTAGACGAGGCAGTAGGAAAGAGGTACGCAGAGACCGTAGGGTTTGGCGCTCCACTCTCTCTGAACACTCCGCTAGGAATAAAGCGTGAAAGTAAAAAAAAAAACAGAAAAAGCAAAAACACGATACTTTAGTACAAAATAGAAGCTTAAAATCATTAATTATATACGTACTCCACCTCGCAGTTCAGATAGTTGGACCGTCTCGTCTCGTCCGCAACTTACAATTGAGCACCTGCAGTTGAGCTTGTAACGACTGTTTTATTTTTAATAAAGTTTCGATTTGTATATTTCATTTGTACGAAGAGTGTCAGACAAGGGCTAGTAAAAGTAAGATGTTTAGTTTTTTTTTTTAAGCTGCACGCTGTATCCCGCGTATAACAGGCAGTGAACTCAGTGCTAAGACACTCCTACACACTGCCCCATTTTTGAGATGAGTTAACTTAGCTTCCCGCTGTATCCCTAGCGGGTTGTTAGGTGAGTTGCTTGGCGGAATTCAATGTCGCGTTTGACGAAATAAAAATAATTTCTTGCTCCTATTGAGAATCAGACCTACAGATTTTGAGCTGCCGATGCAGTTGTACCGCTGCGTCACGACGGCCTCTGTATGCTTGCAATCAATGTATTTGAGTGTACACGGGGTGGTTGTGGGCTCGATGCCCACTCGGAGTAATATTTTTATTTAAGGATCTATTGCCGCGTTTCAGGTGTGGTAAGAAAAAATATGGAGTTCAATTTACTAGTTAAAATATTCCACTACCCACTTACCGCCTATTTTTATAAATATTGTGTGATTAGTGGCGGAACTCAACGCCGCGCTTGGTCACATTAAGTACAATCAAATGTTTCTATATATGAGACTAGCTTATTCAAAGATCAAATTAAAAGTATACGAATACAATTTAGTATTATTTTTTTACAAGAGCTGCTCCTATATATAGGAGCAGAGGAAGCAAACAAATATTCACCCAACTACAGCAGAACTAGTTCAGAATTTACAGCAAATCCGCTTTTTAGTTATTTCAGTGGAGTTCACATTGCATTCGTTGCAACAATGATGGTGCCTTTGGTTTTTTTTCTAAGTTTTTTAAGTTTCACTTACAACAGGGTAGGTAGAGGTAACCTAGTGTTCAGATACTCCGACTCCACTCCCCGCTCAAATCTCCAGATATTGCACGTTGAGTGACTAAGCTGGGCGACCAAAATGAAAATAATTCATTCCACCAAGTGGGAATCGAACCCATAAGTGTCTCGTTTACAGTCAGACATCTCAGTTCAGTTCAGCTTTTCTTTTATTCCAGTAGAATTTCCATAGTTTTCGAAGCAACGAATAGGATAGCTTTGGTTTTTCTGATTGCGCCGTTAAAAAAGTGCTGATTATGCTCGACAACTAAATAATTTGGATCTTTAAAGTTTTTTTCTAGATACTCTTCTATGTAAATCTGGGTTTGCCGTTATGGCTGATGGTTGAGGGTTCGATCACCATTCGGGGGAATAAATGTTTGTTTGTGAAATTAAAAATTCAACGAATTTGAGTCTCATATCTAAAAGTTAAGTAACATAAATACTTAAGGAAACTTTAGACTTAAATCTATAATTTCCAAAAAAATTAACCAGTTTTAATCATATGTTATTATGAAATAATACTACTTTATGTATTAAAACCCTCATTTCATCACGTAGAGAGCCCTTTTTGTACTAAGGGACGGAACCTTATCTGGGGTCGGCACTATATACTTAATAATCTATCTAATAGTATATGAGTAATAGGCTTTTTATAACATATACTTTATAGTACAGGCTAACATAGTACATACCAATAGTATATTTCTAATATATTTCTTTTTCTTTATTTTTTTAATTTACGCTGTATCCCGCACATAGCAGTGCAGGCAGAAAAAAAACCAAGGAACAGATATACAGTTAAGACATTCCAAATATTCCGCCGAATTGTGTGAAAAGTGGTGGAACTCAACGCCGCGATTTGCCTTGCTACCAGAACGCTGCGCCCCCAACTCTACATATAAATTCATATAGAATAAAAGTGGTTTCACGTCCGCAAAGCAGGGCAGACTGAGGGAAATTAGTAATAAAACACTTAAATCAATCATATAAAGATAAAACTACGACGTGTATTTTCAAACAAAGCGGGAAAATTACAATAATTTAGATTTAATCATTCTCCATCACTCGCAGTTAGGCAATTTTCATTGCACATCGACACCAAATGTTCAAAATACAAGTTTAAGCGAAAAAAAATCGTATATCTGAACGTTTTTATAATAGTTTTTTTTTCTTTTTTGTAATAAATAAATATTAAAGGAAAGAATAACACATTTGTTCTGTGTCTGCTTCATCAACGAATATACATAATTTAATGAATTAATTATTAAAATATTAGTTTAATTAGTAATTAAAATATGATTACACATAGCGTTAGGTTAGCAGCCTTGTTTACGAATTTTTATAATCTGTGCAACTTGTACACTTTTTTATTTTCCTCTTGTCTAATTTGGCATGCGGTCGCGATCATAAAATTGCGACGTAAAATTTTCCTTCTTCATTAAATTTAATTAAAATAAAACCTCAATTTTGTAATCATAGCACAGTGGAAACGTGTCTGACAAACTTCAATAATATTTATAAAATCTTGACACAATTTTTTAGGGTAAAAAAGAAACCCTTATAAAATCACTTTATTGTCGGTCCATATGTCTGTTTATCTGTCTAGAGCCTTTATCTCAGGAACGCTTGGAGATATCGGGAATCCCCCCTTGATTTCCTAAAAGAATCGTATTTCTACTTGAAAAAAGATATGACCGATTATGAGGAGCGCGAGTCGCGCTCGTTCATTTTTTTTTTATATAAATTACTAGAATTTATCCGCGGCCTCGCCCTGTCGTCAAATGGAAGTAACTAAGAATTACAGGAACATATTGACGATATACAATATCATATCTAATAATATTAACTATGTATATGATGTATAAAATTTTAAGCATATATAGCCATTCTAGATAATTGAATCATCCAACACAAAAATATTTATTAAATAGAAATAAGTAGTTCCTGAGACGAAGACGTTCATCCAAATAAACTCTTCATATTTATAATATTAGTATAGATGATATGAACACGCCAAAATTTCGGCACTGAAAATTAAAAAAAGAAAAATATAATGAGAAAATCAAGTTTTGGTATATTTACTCTGTTATAATAAAAAAATACACTTGGAAAATATTAGAAAACTTTCGAAACCGCCCGTGTTGAGTGGCGGAAGTCAACGTCACGCTTTGTAACCACGACTCGACGGCCTCTTTTTGATTTGACTTTACAATTTTTTTATAAAAAATAGTGTCGCCGGCCTGAGGGTGAAATGGTCTGTACATACGACGCTTAAAAACTCTCAAATCACAGCGCTAAGGAAAAACCTCGGGAAGAAGATCATTCCATACCTTGCAGGTACGCGGAAAGAATGATCTTGATATACGTACGCTAGACGCCACTCTTAAGGCGGAACGTGTGGTAGTAAAAAAATGGTGGTGCCAAATCAAATAATTCCTGGGTACTTTTCACATAAAGGGTAGAATACTGATAAAGAACGAATATCTCTTCGTGTACTTCGAGGTGTTAAGCCATTAGTTTATTCTATTTTCGAATTCGAATTATCCGCCATTGAATTTTATATTTAAAAATCAATAAAATAAATTAGTGAAACCTCTATTCACGTTACTTTCCTCTACTCTAATATATACTACTCAAATATATATTATGGTATGTGGTATATAATAGAAAACCAATAACCGACAACTACAAAATTAATATTCCACAAAACAGATTTCGAACGTCAACATAACGACGTTTTAATCCAAAGTATGTAAACCCTAAGCCCAAATTTCATTTACCAAAACAAAGTTCCACCGCCCTCCCCGCGGTACAACAAAAACCGAAACTAACCTCTTTCAATACGACTCGTGTTTAATCTGTTACAAAGTTATTATCTGTGAATCCCAAATGTCAGATAATAATAATATTGATGTAGTGTTTTATGCAAAATGTTTATATAAAATGTTGTTATACAGAAAAGTGACTGACTGTAAACGTGGTAGTTGTAGGTCTATTCCCTCGAAGGAATAATTACATATATTTATTTTTATTATCTCGATCTGGTATACAAAACGCGGTGTTGATCTCCGCTACTTAATAAATGTCTCGAAAATTATACGGAAAGTGAGGATCGAAGTGGCTTAATATTTAATTCAAGAACTGATTAACTTAAAAAAATAAGAGAACTTCTTTTATTACATCGATCTTTTCCTAATACTGGATTTGCACTAATATATGTCGCCACACTCCGTGCGACTCAATACCATTATCAATACCAAACTAGGATTGTCAGAAGCATATAACGAACCCTAACACGTCTTCTTACATTTGCTTAGCTCCCGGATCTTCTACTTTTCTGGAGTAAACTCTATCTTATTTATTAATAAATCACTTACTACTTTCACCACTTTATACTCAATTAATATAATATAAATATAAAAAAGTTCTACCAGACCTCAATACCGCATAATAAAATGTCAATTTAAATAACCGATCCGCACAACTGATTTGGACGAGTTTAGTTAAGCACGTACAGGAAAGTTAAAGAGAAGTTACGGTCGCTTTGATATCACTTAAATGTTTGACATTAGTTCCAATTCGGGTCCTGCCAAAAGTTAGGGGCTGGCGTCCTACTAATAATGTCAAAATACTGACTCGCTGTCGGTGGAAATGTAACGATATTTATATGTTAGATGGAAATTTCGATATGGTCATAATGTAAATGTATATATGAATACAGAATAGGGAATGTGAAGTCAATTCTTTATTGTAGGACATTGTGTTTCTCTGTTTATACTAGTAAATGTATGTATGGAATGAGCGTATGCAGATAAGTATATAAACACGTACGCTACGCTACTTATTTTACTCTAAAAAACTAAAAATAAAATAAATTAGCTTCACGCTGTATCCCGCGCACTGCAGGGTAGACAGAGGGAACCTAGTGTTAAGACACTCCGTTCCCCACTTTCTGCCGAATTCAGGAGGCATTGCTTGTTGAGTGGCAAAACTCAACGCCGCGCTTGTCTTCGAAACCAGAGCGAAGAAATGGAAATATAAATTTAAGTAAATATTTAATCTCCTCGAGTGGGGATCGAACCCACAACCAGTAGCGTTTACAGTCACACACTTGTGCGACTGCGCACCTACTGGCTTCAGAATAATACACATAAAAGTCGAACTTTTGTTTGTTTAATAGATCTGTTATCTATCACTTGGTTTTATTGCTCGAAGAACAGCACTAACATATTACAAAAACGAGAAAGAAACTTATAACAAAAATGTACATAGTTTTTGTTACAAGAAGTATTTTAACATAATTTTATTATCAAAGGGAGCCAAGTGTTAAAATTCTTTGTTCGTGACAATACGTACCTATTTAGAAAACGTATAAAAATTTGAACGCAGCGGGACTCGAACCCGCGCCTCCTGGAAACCGACCTGGTCGGTTTTCCTTTCCTAAGTGTGGAATAACACTTTAAAAATGTTTAAAAACGTGACAATAAGTGTTGAAAACCACTCAACACGCATTATTACCTCGAATTCAGATGGAAAGTAGGGTACGTAGTTTGCTTTGCGCAATAATGCGTAAAGCAATTTTTTTGTCATATATACTACTTTAATATTTTGTAGAGTGGACATAGCACTAGGTTCCCTGGTTCCCTCTATCTATCCTGCCACGAGCAGGGTTCAGGGTGAAGCTCAAAAAATAAAGCGTTAAATTTACGCAAGCAAAGATGCGGGTGTCGACTAGTATATCACTTTTGACACAGATAAACAAATAAAACTTTTGTTCATTTAATAGGTCCTCTATCTATCACTCTAGCCTATTGCTGAACAAACAGCTCACGCTATACGAGTATACTGTGTTTGTGTTAGACAGTTTGGTCAACTTTAGGAGATATTGAGAACACTTAAGAGTACGCTCTTTTACTTGTCCTACTTCCAAAATGTTTAGCGAAAGAGAAAGTGGAATAATTGATGTTTAAAAATTTTCTTTTGGTTTTGTTAGAGGCGTTGTTAAGATTGATTTTATACTTTTTAATTTCAGCCTGTATCTCGTGTAGAGCAGTGTGCGGAGAAATAGTATAATGTTAAGACACATCGTTCTCCACTTTCTGCTCAATTTGCGTGTTGAATGTATACGATGCTGCGCTTTGTCTTGTTACAAAAGCATGGAAATGAAAATTGTTATATCCACCCAGTGGGAATCGAAACTAAAACTGTCGTATTTATATTCAAACCCCGTGCCGCTGCACCACAAGTAACGCACCACTTTTTTCTTCTTTACATACTTCTTTCCACATTCATAAGTATTGTACCTAGAACGTATGATGGAAATAGAAGACGACAGAAAGCAAGCTTTTTAATTGTAAACTTACTTCTAAATAGGAATTGAACCCACAACTATCGCTTATATACAGCGAGTCTTTTCAATTTATGGAACACTAACTATGAAACAAATGGCTTAAACTTATAATTACTATATTACAATTTATATATTATTATATTATTTTATACAATATCTTTATATAAATATTTACTTTAATTTATATTTCCATTTCGCTCTGGTGTCGAGGCTAAGCGCGGCGTTGAGTTCTGGCACTCAACACGCAATGCCTCCAGAATATGGCAGAAAGTGGGGAATATAGTGTCTTAAAACTAGGTTTCCTGCCTACCCTGCTGTGTGCGGGAGACAGCGTGAAGCTGATTTATATAAATGATACCGTGTGTATTATTCTGACCTCTGACTAAAAGTTTCATCTTAATATATAGTCAGTATTTTTTGCGTAAAATTGGAACAAACTGTCCTCTCATACTGTCACGTTTATAATATTAGTAGATTAATAGAATAGGATAACTAACTATAGACGGATGCAATCTAAATAGATTAAAAATCAGCTTCACGCTGTATCCCGCACACAGCAGGGTAGGCAGAGGGAACTTAGTGTTAAGACACTTCGTTCCTGAGTAGCAGAACTCAACGCCGCGCTCAACCTCGACACCAGAGCGAAGAAATGGAAATATAAATTTAAGTAAATATTTCATCTCCTCGAGTGGGGATCGAACCCACAACCAGTCGGTTTTACAGTCCCACCTCGTGCCGCTGCGCCACGACTGGCCTCAAATATATCGCAAAAATAATTTTATGAAATAATTAAATATAAATATTTAGTTTCAGTTTCCTTACCTTCATTTACTATATACATGTTTTTTAAATGTTGTTTTAATTTTTTTTATGTACAAAGATAGAAATTTCAAATAGAAATTTGAGGATAAAGATAATTTTAATATGATTTGTGAGGGCGTCGTGGCACAAGGTCACAAGTGTGCAACTGTAAATGCGATAGTTTTAGGTTTGATTCACACTCGAGAGATTGAAATATTTAATATTTTTATTACCTCGCTCTTATTGCAGCGTCGAGTTCTGTTACATAACTCTTGGGAGGAGAGTAGGAACGGTGTATCATAGTATAAACGAAAAAAATAAATAAATAAATAAAAAAAAAAAAATCAGCTTCACGTTGTATCCGGCATACTGCAGGGTAGGCAGAGGGAACCTAGTGTTAAGACACTCCGTTCCCCACTTTCTGCCGAATTCTGGAGTCATTGCGTGTTGAGTGGCAGAACTCAACGCCGCATTTGTCCTCGACACCAGAGCGAAAATATGGAAATATAAATTTAACTAAATATTTCATCTCCTCGAGTGGGAATCGAACCCACAACCAGTCGGTTTTGCAGTCACACTTTGTGCCCTTGCGCTGCTTTGGCCTCACAATTACATATTAAAATGTAATCGAAATAATTTCAACAGTGCAAACTCACTCTTATTAGCATATATCTTAATGCTTCAGTGAAAGCCTGAAATATTCATAGAAACGACTCCAAAATGCAGGGGAGCAACCCAAGCTAGATAGATGGTTCTTGACATCGTTTTTATAAAAAATTACAACTTTAGAGCCCATCATGATTCTACAGACAGCGTCTAACTGTAAAGGCTATGGCGGTGGGTTTGATTACTGCTCAAAGAATTGACTATATTTATTACTGTTTTTATAAAACATAATGTGGCGTTTAGTTCCGCAAGCAGTGTCTTGATGTCGGGCACGAAAACAAAAAACGAGCTAATCTTGCTGAATGCGAGATAAAGCATGAAGCGTGTAAAACACCGGCCAAGTCCGGCCTGTCTTGCGCTCGAAAGTAATATCTCTATATATAATAAAAGGATAGAAAAGTCAATTCTGTACATGAAAGATATAAAAAAAATAAAAGTTAGGTCGGTTTATATGTCGATTATAGAACCTAAAAAACCACTCAACAGAATTTTTGTCTGTCTGTCTGTCTGTCCGTCTGTCTGTCTGTCTGTCTGTTTGTTTGTTCGTCAATCACGCAAAAACTACTGGACAGAAATTGATGAATTTTTGCATGGTATTAGCCTAGGGTCTCAAGGTACATTTTTTTGGGTTTCATTCCGAATTTCATTATAGTTTTATTTAAAAAAAATAAAAACTGAAAAATGTAAATTACTTAAAATACCGATAACTACTGTATGAAATTAATTTATTTTTAGCATGGTAATAGTTCAAA
>JAATLQ010035840.1:0-32601 GCA_013421005.1 Heliconius erato x Heliconius himera | reverse complement strand
TAGTCAAGTTTGGGAGCCTTATTTTATAATAAAAACTATTAACTTAAAATTGAAGTACTTTATTTTAAAAATTTAATTAAAATAATACTTTTAAACTAAAAATATTTTAAAACTAAAATATTCTAAATGCGTGTTAACAGAGTGATATGTTAACTCCGACTCTTTTTTATTTTTATTCCATAAAGCTGGGAATGCAACGCGGAGTCTTCCGCGAAATCTAGCGTGAAAAACAAATATCTCCGGTTACGTTCCCAGGAGCTTGCATAACTATGTTTATTTTATTTATTTATTTACAGCATTTTATACACAAAAACGATTCAGTACGATAATAACCGTATTAATGTAAAGTTATTTAGTTTTTAGTAAACTGTAGGACGCCAGCCATTGTGATGATATTTATATTGATAATTTTATTTTTGTATAGCAGGGTGGGTTGAAAGATCCTAGTATCAACATACTCTATTCTAAACTAATTTTCGAGATATTGCGTCTTGACTGGTGGAATGAATTCCATCATCATGTTTTTATTACCGAGCGTGGAAATTAAAACAATTCGTTCCCCCGAGTCGGGTTCGACCCCCCGACCAAGGCGTTCTTAGTCAAATGCTATTTCACTACAGTGAAAACAATGGCCTTATAAGTTCAATTTAGTTTTGTATCGCGTAATTCTACTATTACTTCTAAATGTATTTGGAAAATATAAACAAAGAGAAATAAAAATATGCAAGAAAAGTCGTAAATAGGGTCGAGTATAGAATATTATAATGGCTCAAACAAACATTTACCTTCATATTAATTATGAGGGTGTTTATTTTAAAACTTTGTTTAATTATTTCACAAATTAAAAGTCAGTACATTTGACTGGACATTATGTTAATTTAATCAAAGTTTGTGGGCATCGCCGCGGGCAGAAGTTAGGGTGGGATCGTATATAAATATTCTTAATTTTATTTTTGTTTCGACATTTTGTATATATTAGTGAATAGCTGTAAGCTGTTAGCTATATTTGGAATGTTTGTTTACTTTATCTAACCGAAAATTTGATAAAACAACGTCATTCAAGGTTCTATAAAAATTTTTTTTTCATATAATATTTACATTCTTGAAAGGGAGAGACCTATGTCGGTGTATTATTTGTTTCAATAATCAGCTATGCAAATAACAATGAATGGCTTCTGTGAGGCCAGTCGTGGCGCAAAGACATAAAATGTGACTTTAAAATCGACAAGTTTGTGGGTTCGATCCCCACTCGAGGAAATGGAATATTTATTTCATTTCTTCGCTCTGGTGTCGAGGCAGTGCGTCGTTGAGTTCTGCCACTCAAGTAGGTGGAAAGTGGGGGACGGAGTGTCTTAACACTAGGTTCCCCCTGCCTACCTTGCTGGGTGCGGGATACAGCGTGAAGCTGATACAGCATGAAGCTGATACAGCGTGAAGCTGATACAGCGTGAAGCTGGCTTCTGTGCAGTTTCGTGGGAACCTAGTGTTAACACATTTTGTTCTCAGCCTTCTGCCCAATTTTTGAGACTGCTTGTTAAGTAGAGGCTGACTCAACACCACGCTTTCTCTAAGTAGACACTTGTGCGCCTGGACCGCGATTATGTTATTTGATAAAACAATATTTAACCATACACAATATAATTATATTTCTTAATCTACTACTTACTAAATAATTAATACATATGATTATTTTATATTTATTGTATTTTCACCATAAAACACAGACTGAGCGACCACGGCAAGTGCAAAGGACATGTGGCGTTGGGTGTTCGCCGTGGCGTTGGTGTGCGCCGCGCTGTACGACGTGAACGCTCTCAAAAGAGCCGAGAGTGAGTTTACATATCGTTTTCTTTGACATACTAATATCCCTTTTTCCTTTCAACTTATTCAATTTTAAATACATTTTGTTTCAGCTGTGTGTACGAACACATAATATTTACACGTAAAAAGTCATTTTTGCAACAGTTGTGCTCATATTTTATCCTAGCTTTTAAAATGGTAATAGCTAAGAATCGTCTAGGTACATATTATGATATTTTAAAAAATAAATAAATCACCTTCACGCTGTATCCCGCACACAGCAGGGTATGCAGAGGGAACCTAGTGTTACGACACTCCGCCCCCACTTTCTACCGAATTCTGGAGGCATTACGTGTTGAGTGGCAGAACTCAACGCCGCACTTAACCTCGACACCAAAGCGAAGAAATGGAAATATAAATTTAAGTAAATAATTAATCTCCTCGAGTTTGAACCCACAACCACATCTAATCGGTTTTACAGTCACACCTCGTGCCGCTGCGCCACGACTGGCCTCAATGCTTTATAGGCTACTATACTAGTCATAGCTTTGATCGATAAATGAGCCTATAAAAAACAAAAATAATAATAATTTTCAACTAGTAATGCTTAAGATTCTTCTTAAGACGTTTAACCAAACAAAATTTTCAATCTTAGGTGTGCGACTGTGAGGGTGACAGGTTCGGGTTCGATTTCCACTCAACCAAATTAAAAATTTAATATTTATGTTTTCAAGCTCTGGTGACGCGGCAAGTCGAAGCGGTGATTTCCTCCACTTAACACGTAAAGCTTCAAAATTTGACTGAAAGTGAGGAACGGAGTGTCTCGTGTTCTTATCCAATGACAATACAATACTTTCATTGTATGAACCTGACGACTAGGACTTTTAAAGTAGAAATATTTTAAGCACAATAATAAATATTTTATATGATATTTATATGCAAAATAAATGTATTAATATTATACTATTGTACGTTAAATATTTTTTTTTATTTAAATTATTTTTTCATAAACATTTTTATTATTATTTTATTATATTAATAGTTATTTGTAAATCTGTTTTGCTAGTGTCAGCGTCGCCATTTGTGCTTAGCTCACGATACGGGCGGTCGTCTCCTCGCATGCTCACACCTAGGAACGACAGGTAAAATATTACTTCACAGTATTGTCTCAAATTCCGGTGGAAAGAATTTCCTACACACAACAGGATAGGCGGCAGAGGGAACCTGGAAACTTATATTAAGACATTCCGTCCTCATTAAGATATTTCTGAATTCTGGTGTCATTGCCTAGCGGAATTCAAAGCTGCGTTTTGCCTCTTTATCACAGCGAGAAAATGAAGCTATTAAATATTTGGGGGAACCAAAGGGGAATCGAACCCACGACTTGTGATGCTTACAGACATACGCTTTAACCCCTGCGCCGCGGCTGGCATCAAAATCTCAAAGTCTTAAAGATGACAGACACAATTAAAATCCTATTCAAAGACAATATGACACCCACGAGACCAATTAAATACCTCAACATATTAAGTATTTTCGTTTAGAATCACACAAAATGGTTCAAATTAAATTGGGAGTGGCAGTTAAGTTAACTGTCGGTATAAAGTTAAGTATCCTAGTGAAATTTGGTTCCAGCATTTCGTTCAGTAATAAAGAGTTGTGTTTTAATTTTGTTTTGCATCTGTATATAGAATACTAGTGGGCGCGCGCGGCTTCGCTCGCTTATTAGGAGTGAATTCTAAAAAAACCAGGAAACATGTGTTCAATAAAATATTTTTAACAGTGTGAATTTAAATTTTTATAAAAATCGGTGGCGATTTAAAGATTTTTCCGTATAAACTTTTAAACCTTATTTGAACCCTTAGGGGAAGAATATTAAAAAACCATGAAACACGTGTTTAATGAAATGTTTTTAAGAGTTTGAATTTCAAATTTTATAAAAATCAGTGCCGATTTAATTTTTTTTCCATACTAACTTTCAACCCCAATTTCATCCCTTTACGGTTAAAGTTTTTCAAAATCCCTTCTTAGTGGATGTCCAGAATATGAAAATAAACATCTGCCCAAATTTCACGTTTCTACCATAAGCGGTTACGGCTCTGCGTGCGTCTTACCTCAGTCAGTCAGCACAAGTCCTTTTATATATATAGATTTATTAATAGGGTAAAATCTATAAATTAATTTGTTTATTATACGAATATTTAAAAGCAGCGCTGCGTTGACTTCTGCTACTCAACACGCAATGCCTCCAGAATTCGGCAGAAAGTGGGGACGGAGTGTCTTAACACTAGGTTCCCTCTGCCTACCCTGCTGTGTGCGGGATACAGCGTGAAGCTGTTTTTTTTTATTTAATAGCAGCTTCATGCTTTTTCCTGCATGGCAGGTAAAGACTAAGTAGCTAGTATTAAGAGACTCTTAATACTAGCTACCCTGCTACTCTCTTTTCTTCCTTTTTATTTTAAAAAGTAATTACAATTGTCGAGATATTGCATCTTGAGTAGTGGAACTCTACGCCACGCTGAATATATCAATATTATGAATTAAATATTTTTATATAGGTTCTTTATGAGTGGCCGCTACGGCAAGCGGTCGGATTCATTAGAAGATAACGAAAAAAATGACTTAACTATTGCCGATATCATGAGTGAGGGAGACAGATATAAAGAAGACGGAGAGAGTGGGAGGGATAGAGATATGGGATACAAATGGAAGCCACGATGCGATTGTGCACCTTTCACTAAGACCATTGCGCTCAGAAACTTCTATAAAAGGTAATTTTAATTTAAATACTAGATACTTATTTCTGTAAATAGTAAGGAAAGAAGCCGTGGCGCTGTGGTAGATCGTCTAAAATTTGTGGATTCGATTCCCACTCAGGGGAATTGTTTTCTTTTCATTTCTTCGCTCCGGTAATAAGACAAAGTACGGCGTCGAGCTCCGCCACTCAACACGCAATGTTTTAGAAATTGGGCGGTATGTTTTGTTATGTTAAATGTTGTTTTATCCTTCTGGCTTGATTTTTTTTAATTATCATATTTTTTTAGATTTTTGAAATTTTGATGCCAGTTGTGGCGCAGCGGTACGAGGTGTGATTGTAAAACCGACTGGTTGTGGGTTCGATTCCCACTCGAGGAGATGAAATATTTACTTAAATTTATATTTCCATTTCTTCGCTCTGGTGTCGAGGTTAAGCGCGGCGTTGAGTTCTGCCACTCAACACGCAATGTCTCCACAATTCGGCAGAAAGTGGGGAACGGAGTGTCTTAACACTAGGTTCCTTCTGCCTACCCTGCTATGTGCGGGATATAGCGTGAAGCTGATTTATTTATTTTATCCTATTTTTATACCTGGACCAAAAACTATGTTCAAATGTAGTAATTTATCGAAGTATAAATAAATATTATTTAAACGACGCCCCCCCCTTACCAATTGATGAGTAAGCAGGGTGGCCAAAACATGGTGGCCTTCCACTAAAAATTTAATCATAAGAAATATGATCGGGGAAAGATTATATATTTTTTCATTCAAATATATATAGATAGACAAAGCTGGCGTTGAGTCGCCACTCAGCAGTCTTAACACTATCTGATCTGTTATGCCGGAAAATACGAGCTACTTTTTCTAGATATTTTAGAAATGTTCCATACCCATACGTTGCCAGAAAGAACCTGGTGTATGACACCTTTCGTTCACCACTATCGTTCCGAATTTCAGAAATTGCGTGTTAAGTGGCGGAATTCAAGTACAATCTCTCACTAGCGCCGGGTTTAAATCTAAATTAATTCTCTCTGTCGAATAGGAACTCCACACCTGTTGCTGTTACAGTCATATACAGTCTATGACTAACTGTTTTTTATGTACATTTGGCTAGATAGAATTTGTACCTTCTAAATAAAATTTCTAAATTGTCACTAAGTAGACATAGAGAGTGTTACAGTAAATTGTAATATTATTTTGCGCGGCGTTAAGAACCGCCAATCAACACGTCTCAATATTTGGATTTCGAGTGGAAAGTGGAGAAGGGAGTTTTTTGACACTAGGTTCATTCTTCCGTCACTTTTACATATATATAAGTAAGATTTTTTTTCCAGAAAACCAGAAACTGTGGATCCGGCGTCCGAGGAATGAAATGAAAAGCAACTTCTATCAATAATTTTCTTTTACTTCGTCTTTGAATTAAATAAAAAATAATAATTTTATTACCAATATATTTTTTAGATTAAACGATTGATCTCGAACTGATGTTTAGCAATGAAGGGCAATAAAATATTTGCTGTAATACGTTTTAATTACTTTTAGTTTATTAAACAATTAAAATTCTTTTCTTCTAATTTTTCTTTCGTGCCTTTTGTTTTTTGTTACTTTATTAACTATTATTATATTGTATTTAACTGAAGTATAAATTTAAAAAATAAAATATATGACAGGAGTAGATTTAAATTAGATTAAAATGTTATACTATTCATTTTATACCGTTTTTTTTTATATATTTCGCTGGTGCCAAGTTTATGGCTGGGAACTTGGCACTGGCAGAGCAGACTCGACTATATATTTTAGAACTAAAATCATTTTATCAGTTACCATTTATAAACTAAGTAAATATAATATTTAATAAATATATTAAAATAACAATTAGTCAAGTCTGGTACGTCGTTTATAATAGTATATTTGCTTTATAATAAGTATATATACTCATATGTATACACATATATGTAATGTAAAGAAATTAATGCATTGATGTATTAAAGTTAACACAAATCACCATTGTTTAATTTTTTAACCGTTTTGAAACCTTTTTTTAGCTTAACGCTGTATCCTGGCACGTCTACATAGCAGAGTAAGCATAGGGAACCTGGGAACCTTTTGTTTTAACACTCACTTCCGTTAACGCCGCGCTTTGCCTCGTTAGGAGAGAGAGCAAAAGAATGAATATATTAAGTATTTTATTTTCTCGAGTGGAAATCGAACTTATAATCTGTTATATTTTTAATATATTTTCTTAAAAAATACTCGTTTCCCCGCGTAGCAGGCTAGGCACAGTGAACTTAGTGTGAAGACCCTCCGTTCCCTTCAACTGACTTTTTGAGACATCGCTCGAAACCAAACGCCACGCTTTAATTTATTACAAGAGCAAAGAATAGAAAATAATTAATTCCCCTAAGTAGGATTCGAGTTTACTACCGTTGCTAGACGGTGTCAGTCTGAGTCACCAAGTGCAAGCAATTAGTTCAGTTCCCTCCACTTACACTGAGCGAGATACAAAGGATGAGAATCTACTGTTAGAAAATTCAGCTCTCTCTTTAGGGCACCGAAATGATAAATGTAAACAAAAACTCCTATAAGTTATTACTGTTCGTTGTTGTGTGTTGAGTGGCGGAACTCAACGCCGTACTTTACCTTATTACCAGCAAGAAAATAAAAATATTAAATATTTCATTCTCCCGAGTACGAATGGAACCCACAACCGTTGTATTCACCTTGCGCCTCGACGAACTCTCGTCCCGGTATTTTAAAGCAGTGATTCTCAACCTTTTTTTTGTTGCGCACATATTTGACGATTTCAAATTTGGCGGCACCCAAAGAAAAAGATAAAAATTATTTACTACAACACACTGCATTAAATAGTTTATGACAAAATTTTTAAATATACGAATTTAGTTTTTTGTGGATTTAAATATATATTCATGTTAAAAATATTTTTCTTTTTAAATGATATAATTTAATTATATTAACATTATTATATATTTGCAAAATTTGGCGGCACACAAAGTGCCGCGGCACAGTGGTTGAGAATCACTGTTTTAAAGGTTAGTCGCGTATAAATTTTCACATATAAATACATATAGAAGAGTGCATACACCACAAAATTTTAAGTTTGTAAGTGACCACTGTATAGTGGCACAGCGTCAACTGAAAACGCGACGGTTGTGGATTCAATTCCCTCTAGATAGAATGAACTAATTTGATTTCCTCGATCTCATAACAAGACAAATACAAACATTGAATTTCGCCATTCAACAATTTTTTAAGAGAAATGGATTTATGCCATGGATATGGGGGACACAGCGTAAATAAAAAAAAAACAAATAATCAAATGATAATACTTATATATTTAACCTAAGAAATCATTAATTATTTATTATGAATGAATAATTAGTTCATTTTTTCGTTTACGTCCATCATAAGAAAATTGCAAAGTAGATAGAGGAAACCTATAGGTATAGTGGAAACACTTCATTTTCCAATTTCCTTCCACATTTTCGAAACTAACTTTTATCTATAACTAACTTTATGTTACGTTACGAAATTTAACGACATGCTTTGTATAACCTAATGAGGACATATTAATAGTTCATTCCCTCGAGTGGAAATCGAATCTACTACTGAGGAGTTCGAATTTACAATCAGACGTTGCGTTGCAGAGCCATTACGATCTCTGTTTATGTTTTTTTTTGTATACGTATATGTATGATTCACTTTGCATTAGAGAAAAAAATATAATCACTTCACTTAAATCACGCCGTGTTATCTGTGAAATCATGCATGTAGCGGTACTATCAACTATTCGACGTTATCGCAACATTACCTCAATTAACTAATTACAGGATATCTATTCAGTTGGTATTTCCTATGAGTAACAATATTGTGGCGCAGTGGCACAGTCGGACGACAAATGATGGTTCTGGGTTCGATACTCTTTCGAGGGTTTTTAAAAACCTGCAAGCTCAATTTGACCCATTTGCAATGGCAAATTGTCCGATCGAATTGAAATTTAGCTTACGAGTTCAGTTCTGATGGCAATGAAATTACATATAATTAATATGTGTTATGAGGCCAGTCGTGGCGCAGCGGCACATCTAGCTATCTTCTCTATCTTTGTCCTCTTTAGATCGGAATCGACTCGGTCTCGTGACTACGGCTACGGTCGAGATTTGTAAGTACTAGCTGTAGATGCTAGCTGCCAAATTTTCCTGAGAAAAAAGCTCTAGACAGACAGACAGACAGACAGACAGATGGGCAACAAAGTGATCTTATAAGGGTTCCTTTTTGCTTAAAAGGTACGGAACCCTAAAAAATCTAAACTAAAGACGAATGCTGGTTTGAAATAAAATATGTAGGTAATCTAGTAGTGCAAGAAATAGAGTATTCGATTTTGGAAAGGGAGAATAACTTTAATTCCCAGTTCATAGCCTCTTAACCAGTACAATATAAATGTTAAGACCGGAGCCAAGCAACAAGGAGTCATTGTTTTACGTGATAATACTTGAACAGGCAGACTGTTACACCGTCACCATCAACAATAATAATAATAATAAAATAAAAGAATTAAAGCTTAAGATAATTCATTAAATATTACATGAATAATATCAAAAAATATAAAAAACAAGTAATGGAATCCAATATTAAGGCACTTTGTTTACCAAGATTAAGTTTTATAAATGAAATACTTTAAATCCGTCACTTAACACCGCAATGTCTCTAAAATAAGAGTAAAGTGGCTGTATAGACAAATGGCAAACGCACGAGTGGTAGGACCATTGAAAAAGATTTCTGTTTTTATTTTATTACGAAATCGTATAAATAACACTAAGAAATTGCTTCTTTATAACTTGGTGTGACGTGAGGTTATATCAATAATCCTGAGGCATGGCAAACACCGGCGCGGGACATCGATTGTTTACAATTTGCTCTCATCGTTGAATAAATAAATTAATATTTCTCTTTTATTTTCCTCCGATAGCACTGTACAATGTTTACTCGATCGTTTAGAAAGTAACTTGTATTGTTTCAAAATAATATATTTATTTCTAATATTAGATATAGATATTAATAAATATTAAGTCAATATAGGCACCTACCTAATGATGAAACGACGTTGAGGCCGTCATTCGGAGGAATGAAATATTAAATATTTTCGTTCCCAAAACAAAAACGAAATCGTGTCAAAGTATGACTGACATGCATATGTATATATATATATTATATAAATACATAACGTATTAATAAGGGTTCTGTTATCCGATTACTAAAATCAAGAAGATCAGTGAATATAAATATAATTATTTCTCGAGTGGAAATCGAATTCGTAATTGCTACAGAAGCACTCCCACTCCGCCACGACGGTCTCGCCAGCGATATAATTACCTAGTTCATTGAATATATATTTTTATAGTACGAATCCCGATAAGTTCATCTTTTCTATGCTACCGCATGAATGAAAAACGTTACTTACTATCTTTTAGAAACCCTACCTAATTAGTTTCTGTAGAAAAATATAATTAGAGTGCAGCGATTTACTTTAAGTATTTTTTAACAGTGCATATATACTTCTTTAATATATATGTAAAAACTTTTAATGCAGCGTGATTTGACTCCGCGCCTTTTGAAAATTAAAAGTCTACTATATATATACATACGTTCTCATCAAGCTACGTCATTTTTTTATACGTTTGATACAACTTATTTACTATAGGTTTTCTAAAATAAATATGATTTATTTCCAAATTTCCATAACACTTTAAAAATGTTTTAAATATTTAATAAAACATAGGTACTCTCTTGGCAGATGATAATTCCAAGCAATTATAATTGGATAGCGGAAAGGGTTTAAACCCTAACCGAAAAGGCACGGGTAAGCTGCACTGCTTCTAATGAATGGTTTTTATTTGCCATATTTTTTCTCTTAAAGTTAATTTCTTTGTATTATGTAAAATTTAAGCTCAACGTGGCTATCGATTTTAATTTTAGCTTGAAGCGACACAATCTCGAGATAAATAGTCTTGCCAGACGAACAGACGGACAAAAAAGTAATCCAATACATTTATTGGTTTACTTTGTTCCATTATTTTCTTTTGTGGTACGGAAGCCTAAAAATGTAATACCTTGGGTTACATTAGCTATCGTTATTTTAATTTTGAAAATTAATAAAAATTACTTACGGTGATATAAGAAATGTAACTTTAATAGACGGGTAGAAAGAGTTTCTTTTGTATTTATAATATTAGTAGGAATTTTGTTCGAGATAAGTAGAAAATAACAAAAATATAAATTTTATTCAATTAAACCAAGATAGATCCATCAAAATAATTACTGTCATTCCGTGTTCGTATACGAGTATACGCAGGTGTGGAAATGTTTCATTTGATTCTAATACAATTAAGTCTAGTAGTCATTATGCTTGTATAAAATACTAGGTAACGCGGCCATTTTGGTTTGTGAGTGCTATATAGCCCTTGAATTAGCTGTGCGTAACTAGGCGGTTATATAATTATATCACTTTTTGGTTCCACAACGACGTATTTGCTGTTTTCAAAATTGCTGTGCAGAATTCAAGTAACAACATCGGCAATGACGAAAAAATTAAAAATATATAAATTCGTATTTTATTACTAATCTTCTATAATTACTAATATTTATATATAACAGTTTTTAGATACAATGTAAAATTGATTTTTTTTCTCGATTACTTAAAGTATTCATAAAGGAATTTATGAATTGATAGAAAACTCTCTCCTGAATGACATTTTTGAAAAGGAATTGGCCTTCATGTTTCGCAACACAACCTCCAGTTTCCAGCTTCAGCTTCAGCTCCAGTGTCCAGCTTTTGAGTTTGCCGACATAGTGCTGACGAGCATTCTATGTTTTAGAAAAGTAGTTATCGCATCATGTTAACAGTGCTATAGTCCAGGTTTTCTGTCAGTGTTCGAGTCTACACATTTAGCTTATTCTATAATTTACCCTTTTTTATCTTAAGTTCCTTAGCCTACTTTCAGGATTATTTTTAATCATAATGTATATATCATTAAAAAAATATAGATATTTTTCTTGAGGTTATTGTAATGGGCTCATAGGAAGATTATATATTAAAATTTTATGGTGTTAATGGTTGAGTTTTTTCAAGGAATTTATTGTCTTTGTCATATTGTATATAATTGTTGTTGAATCACTGACCTATGTGCATTAAAACGCATAAAAGCTGCTCGTCTGTTTTTCTACCCTTTACTATTGTAATACTTTTAAAATTTATTCTTATCTAGTTGCTGCCCCCAACTTCATTAGTGTAGACTTTATGACCCCATATTACTTTTTATATATTTACCATGCGTGTGAATACGTCGCAAGCACGTCGTGAGCACGTCGCTCGCCGCAAACTCCATGTTCCAAAAACTGTCACTAGTCCAGATCGGCGGCAAGCTTTTACCAGCTAAGCCAAACATCCCGTTCACACCCTTGGAATAGTGGGTGCTTGGCAAACATCAAAAAATATGTAAGTGTACCATTAAAATTAACCAAAATATTCTATTGACATAAAAACAATACGTTTACAATATTTTTTTGTCCCATATAATTTAAATACAATTTTTTACATATGTGAATCGCCAACGCTCCATGATTATATGTACATCATGGAGGGTTAGCAATTCCAAGACAGACCAATCAGATTATAGTTAAGACATGCAACATATTTTCTCAAATAACTGTAATCGATATACTGCCATTACTGTTATCGACTACTTTAAAAGCTTAATCGTTGAGTAATCGATATCAGTTACGGACTACGGCATCATTTTGACAGCTGTCAAATGTCACAACAATTACTTGTTTTAGATGCTACCTAAAGTAAGATTTTTATAATGAATGTTTCTTCATCAAATTTATATTCATTTGTAATGCTTAACATCGTCTTTTAAATAATTGCCTATTGGGATATCCTTTTGTTGTTCAAAATGGCATTGAACACGAGTTGGGATGTAAACAAATATAAAGAAGATCATGAATGCGAAGAGCATTGGTTATTACGAAAAGCCTTTATAGAAAAATGGAAGAATGACTATCCTGAAGAAAGATTGATTTGTTTGGCTCGTGTGTTTGCTAATATTGAGTTTATGGGGTGCAGATACCCGTTGGAAGTTATGCATGAAGTTGCTAGGTTATCTCAAGAGGTAAATATTGCATACTTACCTCTTGAGATAACCTCTTGAGATAAAAATATTATTTTTTTTTCTTTTCAGTGCTAACGTAAACGCACTAGCGAAGATAAAACGTAAAAATATTTGTAAAAACAAAAACCCCGACTGCATCAAACTAAAAAGAAAATAAACAAGTCCAATAGTTTATTAGGATTAAAAGTCGGGACCTCTTTAAATTATGCGGGGTTCCTGGTAAAGATTTTATTGATTGAACAAATACTTATAGGTCCCGACTGTTAATCCTAATAAACAATTGGACTTGTTTATTTTCTTTTTAGTTTGATGCAGTCGGGGTTTTTGTTTTTACAAATATTTTTTTTATTTTTCATTTTTTTTGTTAGAATTTATTATGGTAATAATAAGCATGATATACCTTTTTGAAATCCTAAAATTGAGCTCTTGAATTTGATACCCTTATTGTGGTATTCGAAACGAAAAAAAAAAATTCACTAAGTCCAATGGCGTACCACAGCCGCCATGATTATTTTTTATTAACGTCACCTATCTAAGAACACTTGGGCTGCTAATACAAATCTAATGATACCTCAAATATGTAAATCCGTTCAGCGGTTCTGGAGATACGAGGTAATAAAGAATATTACATACATACAAGATACACGCGAAAAACATAACCCTTCCTTAGCAGTCGGGAAAAAGGTAAAACGCATCATTAATTTCCAAAATTAATGATGCATTTTACCTTTTTCCCAGAAAGAAGAAATGAAAATTATTCATTCCTCAGAGTTGAAATCAAACCTGCAACCTTCACATTTACTGATTCACTGCACTATGATATACATGATGGCTTTAACGACAAGCCTAATATTCATGAATACATATCAATTTCGCCATCAGATTAAGAAAAATGTTGATATAAAATATCTTAAATATAATATTATTCATAAAAAATATTTTCTCTTAAAATGTACATTTTTATAATTGCTAATATTTCAATATAGATTGCACAACAATATAGGAGATCAAAGAAAACAAAATTACAAAGAACTTTTGTGTCAGCATCTGACGCAGCTGAGGATAGAGCTAAAGGTATTAAACGTGAAGGTGGTATAATAAAAGAAGGTTCATCGCCGAAATCCACAAAAATATCCTTTGTACCACAAGGACATGTAAAAAAAATTGATATTATAGAAACTGAATGTGTAAATAATGAACGAAAAGAGGAAAAACTTAGTTCAGAAAGTCTTGATTCATATGAATATCTGAATGATATGCTTAAACTGAAACTTTTAGATAGTAGATGTTTTAGAGAAGAAATGTTTTATACTGAATACGGTAGAATGGTACTGTTGATACGACCTTGGGCTACTAAGCTATGTAATATAACATGTATGTAAATACTTTTCTAATATATTTTTAGTATATTGACTAGCTTTTGCTTGCAGTTTTGCTTTAACAGTTGTGTCGAATTAGCTTATACTTTTGAAAAATTCTAAGTGGGTGAGGTAACTCTGACTGCAAGTACAAAGGGTTAAAATAGTATTAAGATAATGTAATATAGGCTATATATAACATTTGTCAATAAATGGATTATCCGACACAATAAAAACTTTTCGGGTGGAACCAGTAGTTCTGGAGATTTGTGCATTCAGTCAAATAAACTCTTCAGCCTTATAATATTTGTATAAACTTGAGTATTCCTCTTATTTTTTATTTTGACAAATATTTTATTTTGATTATTTCAGCGAGTTGTCAAGCATGTCATGTTGAATTAAGAAGTAAATTTGAAAACAATACATTTTCATTGTTCATCAATAATGTATTAATAGGGGAAGCTTCAGGGCTTACTAAAAGTGAAGCAAAAAATGCTGCCGGCGTTATAGCTTGGAATGTATGTATGTGTGTTTTCTTTTTTTAGCTAGAGAACTTATGACTGTTATGGCACTCATTGTCAATTAAATATTTATATTTTCATTTCCTCATTCTAGTAACGAGGTGAAATGCGGCGTTGAGTTCCGTCACTCAACACATAATACCTTAAGAATAGTATATTCTTCAATACTGTCCAAACTTTTGATCAGCTGCTGTCCCCAACTGAGTGTATTCAAATTAGGTTCCCAGGTTCTTGTGATTAGCTCTTTCAACCAAATAAACTCTTAAGTATTTTTTTATTAGCTTCTCATTGTATCCCGCATATATCAGGGTAGGCAGAGGGAGCCTAACGGTAATACTCTTACTTATTCTACGGACAAAGAGAAATTCTTTGTCCGTAGAATTTTCAAAGCATTCCATATTGAGTGACTAAACTAAACGTGTGACCTTGAGTAATAAAATTAAAATATTAAATAATTTGTTCTCGCGAGTGATAGCCAACCACAACCGCTCTTAAAGTTACACTTGCATCACTGCGCCACAACGGTCCTCATAGCCAGGCTTTCTTTAATGTTTTTTAATTATAATTTTTTAGACACTTCGTAAAAAAGTTATAAGCTTGTTAATAAAAGAGCAATGGATATCACAAGGGGACAGAATATCCATGAATGATGTGTCGAAACAGAAATATGAATTTGGTGCTCCCGTTGAAAATAATGTCGCTTTGAAGTGAGTTTTAATTACTTTTTTTATATGATTGTTGTTTCTTTTTTGCTATTTTTATTATAATTATTATTACTACTACTTGAAAATCAGAGACTGAAACTCAAAGGCTGTTATAGATTTTTTTTTATGTATAATAAAACGCATTGCCTTTCGTCCTGTTTACAACAATGAGTAAATGAAAATAATACATCAGACGTCAGATATCAGACGGCCTCAGATATTATGTTCGATGGTACAGTGAGGTCGACCAGTCGTGGCCGCTCTGAAGTTGAGCTTTCTGAACTTTTCCACATTGCTTACCCACGCTCAGGAAAAAATACTCAAAAGGTAAAAAAAAATAAAATCAAATCTGCAGCTAATCTTGATCCAGCTCTCTACGGCCATGACTCGTCGACTTACTGTATCATGAAATCGTCAATTCCACGATATTTCATACACAACATAATTATATGTATAAAATAAACGTTTCTATGATTTTTTTGTGTAGAATGATGAAAATGATGGGCTGGAAGGGCGGAGGGCTCGGTGCCGACGCCCAGGGCATCGCAGAACCTATCAAACCTCATTTACAAATGGTAATGTATTTTTTTTTATAGGTTCCGTCTTTACAGCCATACTCTATGCCACGGACTCGGCGATCCCAATTTACTTTAAATGTTTAATGATAAATGCGTAATAATATTGTATTTATTTTATATCTTTAGAATAGACGCATTTCATACAGCTTAAGGTGTACTTAATAATAATTATTTGAAGATAATATGTAAAAACGAAGTGATTATATTTAATTTATTTTCATTTCCTTGGTCCGATGTAGAAAGCGCGGCGTTGAGTTCCACCACTACAACAAACTATTTAAAAAATTGGGTAATGCGTGGGGACGTGTGTTAACACTAGGTTCCCTCTGCCTAGCTTTGTCGGAATTTTGGATTTTCTTTGCAATGCCTCTCAATATTAATTTTATTATTTTTTTAAATTAAAAGTGCTGTTGTTGTTGGCATCTCTGTAGGGAGATTTTTACAAATTCCCACTACCCAAAGATATAGAATTATCTTTTGGCAATAGAGAATACTAATTAAGAAATATTTTTTACATTTTTAAAATATTCTTCCACACAAAGAAAAGAAAAATGTTATTAAAAACAAAAATAAGCTCTAACAAGCCTATGACAATTTGGACGTACTCGTGCTTGATGACAAGATGATGTAAGGTGCTTGATGAGAACATATGGCTTAGTTGTCAGAGCGCATGGACGGCTACCAAGAGGCGCGAGTTCAAGTCCCGCTACGTTCAATTTTTTATACATGTCATCATTTCTGAATTCGAATCTCAATTTTATTCCTTTCTCTCACTTTTTAAACAATTTTCGTTTTTATTTTTTTTTATAAAAATCAGGTAAACAGAGCAGGCTTAGGTAGTAACACATCAAGTATCCGCCATCTTAAGAAAGCTGGTCAAGAGTTAATGAAGAGGTTCCTCTCATCGGACACGGTCGATGTGGACCTCGTGTTTAGTTCAGAGTTCAGTAAAGAGGAGAGAGCCTTATTGCACCAATGTGCTCAGAGACTTGGTCTAGCGTCGAGGAGTTATGGAGATGTGGATAGGTAAGTAGGGGAAGTTAGATAAGGGACCGTTTTGATATAGTAAATTGTTGAGTAGAAGAAAAAGACCAAACCAAATTTTGTAGTTAGAATAATAAATGATCTCCCATTGAACTTATGTAATGTTATTAAAAAATAAAATATCAAAACCGTGTTAAAAAAATATTTTGCATATAATAATGTTTGACTTTATTTATTTTATATTTTCTTTTTAATATTTACCTTTACTGTAATTTTTAACATCGTTACAAATCTTTTTGTAGACGTTATGTATATTTGTAATTGTACGAGGCCAGTCGTTGCGCAGGAGCACAAAGTGTGACTGTAAAACCGACTGGTTGTGGGTTCGATCCCCACTCGAGGAGATAAAATATTTATTTAAAATTCATATTTTCATTTCTTGGCTCTGGTGTTGAGGCAAAGGGCGGCGTTGAGTTCTGCCACTCAACACGCAATGCCTCCAGAATTCGGCAGAAAGTGGGGAACGGAGTGTCTTAACACTAGGTTCCCTCTGTCTACCTTGCTGTGTGCGGGATACAGCGCGAAGCTGATTTATATTTTTGTACTAAATTGTTAAATGATTATAAGTAAAAAAAAAATATAATGACAATTTTTTTTCCAGGTTTTTAGTGGTAAAAAAGAAATTGGATCCTTTTTCACTAGTCCGAGCTGTGTTGGAAAAAGGCGGCGAAACTCCCAAACATCAAGTGTTTTTACCCGAAGCTCTAGCAAATTGTCGTTGAATAATTAAATAAATTTCAATTTTTAAAATATTATTGTTTTATTTGTGACCAAAAGTATTAAAGTTATATATTTAATTTAAAGCAGTCGTGGTATATTTGGACTGTCATTCGATGGCTGTGGGTTCGGAGTATGAAATATTTAATATTTTCATTTCATCGCTTTAGTATCTCAACACGCAAGGCCAAGTTGGCCTCAAAGAAACTGGGAGTCATCAACAGAGCGAGACAGTACTTCACGCCAAAAACACCGATTGGCCCTATATAGGGCCCAGGTTCGGCCTCATATGGAGTACTGCTCTCATCTCTGGGCTGGTGCACCTCAGTATCAGCTTGAACCATTTGATCGCATACAACGTAGAGCCGTTCGAATCATTGGGGACTCAATGCTCTGTGAAAGGCTTGACACTTGACCTCGCTGTGCGTTCTCTGCCGGATTTATCATGAGGAGTGTTCAATGGGGAGCGGCAATCACCTACTGTGTGGTTTTGTAGGAACTTCCTTCCACGCGCCACGGAACTGTGGAATGGTCAACCCGCGGCAGTGTTTCCAGGTCGATATGACCTCCAAAAAGCGCGACTATCTCCACCTTAAACGCCGGCAACGCACCTGTAGCTCCTCTGGTGTTGCACGGGGTCGGCGGGCGGCGATAGTCACTTACCATCAGGTGACGAACGCTTGTTTGCCTTGTATTTTCCCATAAAAAACACACACACACACACACAAGATTTCATGATTTCTAAACGGAAGTGTCTTAAAAGGAAACGAGTGTCTTAACACTAAGTTCCCAGGTTCTCTCTGCCTACTACTACTGTTCTGTGCGGAATGTCGCTGTATTGCTGAAGCTAGAAAAAACTAACTTAGTTTCCTTTCACTACTCTGGTAACACACAAATTCAGCGTTGAGTACCGCCAATAAGCAAGCAATTTTTCGAAAATTGGGCCGAAAGTAGGTATAATATTTTCTTAACTCAAGCTGCCTAGCCTGCTGGACGCGTATCATGACGGGACGTCTGGTCCCGTTTGTGTTCTAGTGTCCCGAAACATGCCACTGGACGGCAAAAATGTCCCGTTTTTCGAAACGGCACGTAAATTTGGTCGATCAAGCCACATTTTTATACGCTATTGTCTAAAGATAACTGAATGGAAGTCTGCAAAAAAAAATGTTTTTTTAGTATGCCTTGAAGTGCGAGCGAGACTCGCACACCAACGGCTTCCGTACCAATTTCAGAATGATAGTTTAACCAGAAATACGCTGTAGTACTTATAAAAAAAGACAAACTTAAATTTGGGGGCATATGCATTCATTTTGTATGAAATGAACTACAAGTATAAGTTTATGATTATTTTTTTCTATGAAATACCTATTAATTTTATTTTAATTTCTTCCTTTATTTGTATTGTAAGTACTCAATTCGTGTCAAATTTTATAACTACAGGTCCACGGTAAATAAATACAGTAAAATTGCTACATAAATGCTACTTTTTGTTAGATAATTTTGTGTTTCATTCAAGTGACAATAGACCGGAATATTTGTTATTATTTTAACTTGATATTTCCTCTCGATCTTCAGATAAATGATCTTGGACGGACTTTACTTCGGTCTTGCCACGTAAAATGGAATCGACATAATTAAGATTATGTCGTTATGCAAGAAATACTTAAAATACCTAAATAAGGGTTTAAAAAACTTCTTATTAGGTTAATTAAAAATCCACCCACACATAGTTTTGAAAAGTAAACAAACAACTACAAAAGAGTTGATAATCATGAAACTACCAGACACAAGAAACAAAATAAATCTAGACACTTTGTATAAATCTAAGTGTACTTAGGTGTTCGTAGTCTCAGAGGCGATAGTAATCGAAATTTGATTGTATTGACCGCTAAATTAAGTTCCAATTAATAAACTGTTAAAATCATAACCCTCCTTTTCTTTTTGCCGTTGTCAGTTAACAAAAAACGCTTATCAGATAATTTAATCGCATCTACCCCTATAGAGATAGTTATCAAAAATTAGTATTCTGGAATAGTACATACGGGACTCATAATCATTTAAATGACGATCTCGTAGATAAAATTTAGTATATAACAACCAGAAAATTGGGGAATATCACATTCAAAGTCATACGTCCATTGCTTTACATACAATTGTGACTTGAAATTTCTCGCAAATTTTTACATTTATTTCATTTTAAAATGGCTTCTAAATTGGCATATACAATCGCTGCATTCTGTCTAGTTTACTTAATAGTTGAGGTGCAGAGTTCGTTTATAAAACCCAATAACGTTCCGAGAGTCGGAAGGAGCAGTGAATCAGAAGGACCATTCGATCAAAATATGATGGGATATGTTATAAAAACTATTCCAAGTAAAAATATTCCTAGAATGGGACGAAGAAATTATAACTCTGTGAGTCTTTAATATTATAAAAATCTTTTTTGTTCTTTTTTTTTCAGTTTCACTTTTAGTTTTATTTCACTCACACTTAGCAAAGAAATTTGAAAGAACTTATTGTTAAGGCTTTAAGTAGGTTTCATTCTCTTTTTCACGTAAATTCGAAACATTGCTAATTATGTGGTAAAACTTAACGCTGTACTTTATTTTACGAGAGTGAGCGAATGAAAATAATTGATTCTTCTTCATGGGAAGGAATCGAACCCACAGACAGTGTTTACAGTCAGATATTATCCAACTGGATCATATTTTAGTGTATAAATAATAAATATGTGGTCTTTATTCTAGGGTAACCAATTCGATATTCCAAAATTATATCAAGCTGACAACTTTGAATTCTACAACGGTAAGTGTTATAGCAGAAAAAGAAAATAAATATTAAATTAAATAATTTTAGTAGAAAAATGCTATAAAATATATATATTTTTTAATTTCAGATGGCGATCTTTCGAAATTGAACCAAGAACAAGAAGAGAATTTTGGAAGTCGCTAAATTAAACACTAACTTCGGAATTAACTACTCCAAAAAGTGATCGACCTTCATTACTTCTCTATGGTTTCTTCTAGTCATTTTATGGTTTTTGTTTGTTAATAAAACATGCATGTTTTATATTTTATTTTTATTTAAAAACCTTTCTTCAATAATATACATTCCGTATAATGAAACTTAGCACAAATTAAAATTGTCAACGTCAAATTAGACAGTATTAACCGACAAAATTCCAGAGGCTTAATATTATCTGCTATCTCTTTTTTTTTCTTCGAAATTACATAAAGCTATCTCTTTCTAAAAAATATTTTCGTACCACCATTCTTTATTTATTTGTCACACTTTTTCTTCTACGGTTTTGTAGGAGAATTATATTTTATTATTAATTCGTTTGAACATCTAAATTATAAGTGAAATTATAATAAAAATAAAATGGTGTTGACCGCCGACGTCACCTTACCGGAGGAATCTGATTTGACTGTTGAAGAAGTCAATTTATCAACAGCCACTTTAAGAGCTGGTTCCTTTCATTTAGGAAAATATTGTGAACAAGCCAATAATGTGAGTTAAATATATAAATTTTGCATTTAATTATAATACTTATTGTAAATTTTTAATACTTGACTTTGGCTCTTATAATTATAATGATTGCATAATCAGATCACAAGTAGGTTATGTTTTGATTTTACTTATATTGAATATTTATCAAAATTTTGTACCTTATTATTTACGGGTTAATTTCAAATATTGTAAAATATTTTATATTGGACTATGCACAAGATCAGAAGTATTTATTTAGCTGATTATTCTGCATAATTTTTATGTACTGAATGTATAAACTTATCATACATATTTTTTACTTCCCTTAATTTTTATACAATTTATTGGAAAGATATATAATTTTATTTTAGTGTATAACAATTCATTTTTGAAGAATTAAGCTTCACATTTAAAATATACATATCTACTTTTGAGTTAACTCAATAAATAATTATAATATTTGTCTGTATAATTTTAAACATTTTCAAAAATCTTATCATAAATAATATCACATAGTATTATGTATACAAAAGCTAACATGTTTTTGTCCAATAGAAATAAATCTTAAAGATCTGATGATAGATTTATTTAAAATATGTATTTTGTTTGTTCACATTTTATCCTGCATATAGCAATTTAGACAGAGAAAACCCAGTTTCTCTCATCTTATGTTAGCACTTTCAAATTGTTGAATTATTCCTTTCTGAGAAGTTAGTTCTGCTGAGCCTTGGAATAAACTGTATAGTTTCTTTTCAAATTCAGTATGATCAGGGAGCTGTAGCTGCTCTAAATATAGTTGTAGGTGGCTACAGTGATTTGATTTTAGAATTTTTCTCATTTTTAATATTTATTTTTCCAAGTTGTAACAATACCTTGGGTATGATGTGTTTAATAAAAATAAATAAAATGGGTAATAAATATAATGTAATAACTTGGAGCCTATAATGGCACAATCTTTTAGGATTGAATTTCTTATGAAGGCAAAATATTTGTAGGACTGACTTTCTGACTGGTTATTTAAATAAACTTCTGATAGTAAATATCTTATTAGATTGATACTTGATCGCATTATTTTAAACTCATGTATTGTAAAAACTTTCTTATCACTTTTACCACTGAATCTCTGAAACATTGTGAAGCTGACAAAAACAATGATTATCCTACATAAAATTTACATGATTTTAATTTCACTCATTTTTATCCTGAAATTAAATTTGGAATAAAAAAAAACTGTTTGATATTTTTTCAGGAATTCATGCTGTGTCGCGTAGAGGAGAATGATCCGCGCAAGTGTATCAACGAGGGCAAAGTAGTCACTGCATGCACTTTGGATTTCTTCCGCAAAGTGAAAAAGGCGTGTCTAGCTGAGTTCAACCAATACGCCCAATGCATTGACAAGAGCTCGGGAGATTTTGGTTTACAACAGTATGTTTATTTTTTATGTGATGTGGGGGTAAGGCAGGCAGAGGGAACCTAGTTTAAATACCGTCCCTCCCCATTATGACACCCAGTTCCTTACTTTCCGCCGCATTCTGGACGCATTGTACATAAATAATGAAGGTATTAAATATTTCTTTTCCTCGAGTGGGAATTGAACCCGTGCGTGCGTGCGTGTTGCGTTTACAGTCGCAGACTCCTGCGTGACGACTGGTCTCGAATATTGTTTGAGCTTCTTAATGTATTTAAATATTGTAACATATGTAAATGTGTATAAAAAGATTGTATATAAAGTTTATGATGGCTTTCAAGTTCTTGTGTAAAGTTTTGTAAGTGTACGTATATTTGTCCACAAATATCTCAAAAAATATTTTTTGATTTCATCATCATTATCCTCGTCGACTGCAGTACATAGGCCTCTCAAATGGCACGCCACTCAACTTGATCTTCAGCTCTTCGCATCCAGCCGTTGTCACCCACTTTGCAAATGTCGTCATCCCATCTATTTGGAGGACAGTAAATGCTACATTCAAGTAAATCCTACATTATGCGTGCTGAGGCATGGTCTTCACGCGAAAACGCGTTTTGTCAACAGTCGTTAGTTCCGCGACAAAAGTGACCAGCCCTCTCTGCCACTTCAGCCTTGGCCTGTGGATTACTTCATGCCGAATTTGATCCTTCAGAGATACTCCAAACATAGTTCTTTTACATAACTGAGCGAGTTTTTGATTCAAAAGTAATATTCATTGAGATGTTGTTGAGATATGGATCCCCACTCGAGGAAATGAAATATTTATTTACATTTATATATTTTAATTTATTCCCTCTGGTGTCAAGGCAAAAGCACGGCATTGAGTTCCGCTACTCAATACAAAGTGCCCACAGAATTCGCCGGAAAGTGGGGAATGGAGTGTCTTAACACTAGATTCCCTCTGCCTCTCTTGCTGTGTGCGGGATACAACGTGAATCTGATTTTATTTTATTGTTTCAGCTGCCGCAAAACACAGGGTGTGTTTGATAAGTGCATGTTAGAGAATTTGAACATGGATCGTCCTCCATTCGGATACTTCTGTGAGGCCCGTGTACATGATTCTAAGAGGTAAATATATATCTATACTAATATTATAAAGCTGAAGAGTTTGTTCGTTTGAAGACACCAATCTCAGTAACTACTAGTTCGAAGTTCGTTTTTGAGACATTGCGTGTTTAGTGGCGGAACTGAACGCCGCTCATTGCATCGTCATCAAAGCGGCGGGAAAATGAAAATATTAAATATTTAATTCCCGAGTGGGAACTGAAGTCAAAAGCGCCTCGTTTACAATCGCACGCTTGTGCCCCTGCGCCACAACGGCCTCTATACTTCCTTCCTCTACCTAACGGCCTCTATTCTATTATTATAAAGGCACATTTTTATTGTTGAACGCGCTAAATCTCAGCGCAGCTTCTACTGCGATTTTGTCTGTGTGAGAAAGTTAATTGGAAGAATTCGGTTAAACTATGGTTTGGTCCCGGTAATGTTATAAGGTCATTGAAAATTTACTTACTTTCTTTCAGTCTATTCAATTTTGTCAAACCAAATATTTTAAGTTAATATTTTTTTTATTGAAATAAAATTAATTCTAAACATTAAAATAAGTTTAACAAAATATGATGGTGAAAACTGTATTCAAATTGGTTAAACTATTTCTGAGATGAGTGTGCACAAACACACAGACAAACAGACAAAAATAAAAAAAAAATACATTGTTTTGCAGTTTATTACATTAACAAATGCACCTAATAATTAAAAGACTTTCTCACAAATGTTCCATGTAAAAACAGCAAACTTTTTTATGTGAAATTACTTTCACATTTAAAAAATCCAGTTTCACTCATAAAAGTTTTTTACACTAAATATATTGCACTTTCAGGCCTAAACCACCAGTCGAAGAGAAGGTTACCTTCCCAGACGCAACTCCTGAGCTGCCAGAAGATTTTGAGAAGAAACCAGCGAGGTTCGGCTCCAGACTGTACTGGATAACCGAATAAATGCATTACACTTGGTACATTGGCCCTATATACATCAATTATACCATCCACCTGCGGCTCTGTCTGCCTAAACTTATTGTTATGTTATAGCCAAATTATAGAAAATCTACATAAACAATTTATGTAAAGCCAAAATGTTGTTCTACATATTCTATGTACAGGCAACAAACCAACAAGACAAACAAGAAAGTGATTCTATAAGCTTAATCTTCTATAAGAACAGACAGAACAGATAAGATGACTTTGTTTGTTTATCTGTCAAGATCATTTTTCTCAAGTCATAGGAGGTACTAAACATTAATATTACATTACCAGGTTTGGAAATGTAATATTATTGTTAGTCTCTTGGAGCAAAGCAAGAAATTAAACTTCTATATATTTTATATTTATTTACCCTTATTTTCCTATATAATTTACTTTAAATAATTTTGTAGAATTGCTTTGATAAAGTTTTTTAAAATTATAATTTATAATTGATATAAACATAGAGATCAAAATAGTTATATTACATACACTTTAAATATTTGTTGTTTTTTTTTTGTATATTTTACATTTTGAGCTCAAGGTTATATAAAAGGTGTACATAGTGTATTTTAATAGGCCAATGTATAAAGTTAATGTATGTACTAAAATAGAAAATAAAAGCTACAATTTTTTTTAAATATGTTTTCTTCTTCTATTAAACATTTAAATTGATATCATTTATTGCTGAAATCATAGCTTTATAATGATTTTATTAGTAGTGTAATAAATTGTTAATGGAAAATTGTCTCTTTATTTTTCCTTTTAGTTTCCATTATCTTGATAATTCTGTATTAATGTTGTTATGGTTTAGCAACATTGTGTCTGGCTGTAAATACGAGGGTGGTTGGTTAGATTCCCACACAGTGAAATTAAATATTTTTTGTTTGGAGTGGGAATCAATATAGAATGCAGTTAAAATTGTATCTTAACAGACAATGTAGATACCTACTATCTAATTTGTTTACATTTTGAATGACAAATCTATTGTTATCCAAAGATAACTTACTACTGTTACACAGATATAAGTTCTTTGATCTTTAATCAATTTGGCAAGAAAATACAAATAAAGTGTAAATTTAGATAAGAATAAAGCTAAAAAGGAAATTTTTAGTAGGTTACTGAGTGCTAAATGACCTTTGACTTGGAAATTCAAGGAGTCGTCATTGTGAAAAAAATGTCAGCATCGAACAGTATTCCAGTTTTAATTTATGAAGATAACCACGTAAGTAGTCATTTTAAGTCATTATTATTCTGTTAGATAAGTGTTTTTCAAAATTTTTAACACTTAAAAGTTAGATCATTTGTATTTTATACCTTGGTTGCCGAATGTATGAACTATGAAGTTACATGGTTATCAATATGTTTATAGGTTCAAATAGATTAATAATTCTTAAACTATATTTTTTTATTTTCAGATTGTAATAATCATAACAAAATATTCTAAATTCTTATATTAAAGAAACAGACAAGTTGTAATACTATTAATTAACATAGGATTATTTTATTATTTTTATTTACATCTCATCTAATTCTTATTTCAAATCAATTTGACAGTGACGCTGATCTACAGATATAAAATATTAATATCTAAATTTATTGTCTGTTCCAATATTATAATAAGATTATGTCTTGCAGTGTGTGGTGTTTGATAAAAAGTTTTCGCCTCGAGCTCCTATTCATTTTCTTGTCGTGCCAAAGAAACGTATCCCATATTTTTGTGATTCCAGTGGCGATGATGAAAAACTTTTAGGTAAACCTTTTTTACTCATTTGAATTAATATACTATATTAAATATATATATATATATATATATATATATATATCACGCTATATCCCGCACACAGTAGGGTAGGCAGAGGGAACCTAGTGTTAACACACTCTGTTCTCCACTTTTCACCGAGTTCTGGAGGCATTGCGTATTGAGAGGTGGAACTCGCTGCCCTTTGCCTCGACACCAGAGGGAAAAAATGAAAATATATGTTTCATTTCCTAGAGTTGGGATCGAACCCACAACCAGATTTTACAGTCACATTTTGTGCCCCTGCGCCACGACTGGCCTCAAAATACTATATACTTTAAGATAAAATACGCCAAAGATATATATTGAATAATATAAATAGTAAGAAATAAAAATTAAATAATTAATTTTAGGTCATCTCTTAAAAGTGGCCAGGAAGGTCGCCACCGATAAAGGATTGAAAAACTCTTTTAATATCATTGTAGATGAAGACATGAAAACATCAAAATTTAAATGCTTGCATATTTATGGAAATAGTCACCATAATATGCGGCCTAATAGTCTTATTAGTCGATTATAAATTGTATTTATGTATATGTGTAATATCCTAACCTTGAAAAAAGCTGAAAACTTTTCATTATTATAAACAATTTCATTTATTGTCTATTTATATTAAAGCAAAATGAATTGTACTTGATTAAGACTTAATACCTAAGTGTATTAAACCTTCAGCAATTGTATTTATTAGCATCATATCAACAAGAACAATGTTTGAAGTGAAATTTTGAATCGCTTATCTCACTCAATGAAACAAAAAAATGATATTAGAAAAAGCTATTTTCAGCTTGAAAAGCCTTTTTTGTTGCCGTACGTAAATAATATCTTATATGAAATATTTGTTTATTACATATTATATGTAATAACATCAGACAGATGAGAAATTTTGATGACAACGCAATAATACATTAAGACTCATAAGCTCCACGGATATTGAGGACAATTACTAGCTTATCTATACAAATAAAAAAAAATAAAACTGATTGCTGAACATTGGAGATGTATAAGAAAATCGAGGGCGTTTGTTAATGTTATATAAACCCAAAACAAAGGATTTTTTTCATCAGTTTATCTGTACGTTTATGCATTCTAATTTTAGAAATAGTTTAAGATTAACGACTTAGCTTATATTTGATGTTTGTTAAATTTAAGTCCGTCACCAAAAAAAAATTTTAATATGAAGTATTTTGTTCGATAAAATTGCCACAAAATAATTCTATTATTAAGTTGGCTTAAGCTTTACTTTTTAATATATGGATATTGCCTTTAAAATTTAAATGTTATTGGCGAGTTTAGCGAATCAGATTACTGAATTACACGCCAGTATTTCAGTAATCTTATTCGCTAATTTAAATAAATGTGTAACTGTGTAATTAATTTATTTTTTTTGCAACATTGTAAATAATTTCTTAGTCACAACGTCAAGCTAGAATAAATGATAAATAAAAAAACCTCCAATACAAAAAGCTCTGATAAGGAAACAAATCGTAAAGTTTTCAAAGAATTAAACATATTTTTTTGAATAATGGCTAAGAACACTCTTGATTAAATCACCCTTCAAATGAAATAAACTAAATTAGAATTACCTCTTCTGTACAGTTCTTTTACAAAGCTCAACAGACTAACCGATATCTGTATCGGTTCATCGAACATAAAACTTAAGACATCTCTTTGTTTTTGTCCGAAGTTAAAAATATTTAAAGATGAACTGATGATCTGTTGTTAAATTTGGACTTTTGTTTTCATAAAATTTTAAATATCTTATTTATACGTATAAGATATACAGTATGTCGTCTAGATACAATGCACATAGCAATATTACTTTCTCTCTTTTTCGCTCTTTTTGAAATTCCGTTATTTTTGGCAGTTGAGACGTGAATAGGCATCTTTATTAATACAAGAAAATAATAAAAAAAAGCATTTGTCATAACGAAAAACATGGCGGGCGGCGAAGTGGAACTCGCGCAATCCGCTTCTCAGGGAGGCGATACTATATTTGCGAAGATATTAAGGAAGGAAATTCCCGCAAAATTCGTTTATGAGGACGACCAGGTATTATAAAGAATAAGTTTTGAATATTAAATGTAAATATATCTACCGGCCGGTAACTAAGGGATCAGCTGTTCTAACCATTAGCATTCTAGAAATAACTATCAACTTATTTTATTAGCTATTAAATTTGCAGTAATATTTCGATAATATCTTACTTATGTATAATTAAATATTTTATTTTATGTATATATAAATAAATTAATATACCCTTTATTCGCTGACCAATTCAAAATTATTGTTTCTAAATAACGATCTTGTTTTTTAAATAAAATAAAGTAGTTTTAAATAATAAAATTTAGCTGCCAGTTTTTTGGTCAGGTTGTCCCCCTACATAGCTCCCCCCCCCCTTTTCTTCCACTGTTCTCTGTTCCAAGTTAACCTTCTCCATCCTTTTGGTAGATCGTCCTCCGATCTTTTTATTTGACATCCTTTTTGCCTCATTCCGTTTCTAGGATACCATTCTGTTACGGCTTTTGTCCATTTATCTTTGTTCGTTCTCATAGAGTGTCCAATTCAGTTCCACTTCAATTTTTTTTATTCTTTGTATCACATCACTCACCATAGTTCTTTTCCTTATTTTTGAAGTCATCCATCAATCCTTTAGCCTCATATTTGACATACTTCACTCCATGCTCCTTTGACAAACTATAAGTTTTAGTTTGCACAGCTTGCTTTTTACTGACATTGGCATTGATTCATTCTTGAATATTTCATTTGGTGACCAATACTGTTTCCATGTGTTACTTATTCTTCTATTAATTTCTTTTGTGTATATATATATATATATATATATATATATATATATATATATATATATATATATATATATATATATATATATATATATATATATATATATATATATATATATATATATATATATATAGGACAAGTATTATCTATTAGTGATCAATACACATATATATATATATGTATATATATATATATATATATATATATATATATATATTCATCTACATATTCGATAATAGTATTTGTCATTAATTTGGTCTTTGTTGGGTTCATAGATAGACCTGCTTTCCTACTTTCATTATTTATCTGTTGCAACATAGTTTGCAATAATTGTATATATAGTAAATATTTAATGAACCAATGAAATACTATTTCATATTGCAAATAATTACTATTGATATTGTAAGAAAATTTATAAAATGATTGTTTGCAGTGTGTAGCTTTCAATGATGTGAACCCTCAGGCGCCAACTCATATTCTGGTCATTCCTCGAAAGCCAATATCTCAACTTTCCAAGGCTGAAGATGCAGATGAACAACTTTTAGGTATAAGAATATTTTATAGAAACTAATTATTTTTATTTTAAGCAGCTTTTAAATTGAAATTATTACACTCTATAACCATTTTTCCTATTTCTTATAAGTATTATGTGTAATACACACATAATATTTCATATCTCAACCTCACATTTTATCTAATAAGACAAGGAAAATATAGGTATTAAATTATAATAAATTTTCTTACAGTATTTTTTTTTAATTTTAATTATATATAAATATGTATAATTTATAATGGCACATTTGTCTTTGTTATACTCGCAATGCAAGCACACAATAAAATAAAAATAAATAAATCAGCTTCACATTGTATCCCGCACACAGCAGGGTAGGCAGAGGGAACCTAGTGTTAAGACACCCCATTCCCCACTTTCTGCCGAATTCTGGAGGCATTGCGTGTTGAGTGGCAGAACTCAACGCCGCGCTTTACCTCGACACCAGAGCAAAGAAATGGAAATATAAATTTAAATAAATATTTATTTAAATTTATATTTCCATTTCATTATCTCCTCGAGTGGGGATCGAACCTACAACCAGTCGGTTTTACAGTCACACCTCGTGCCGCTGCGCCACGACTGGCCTCAAAAATTTTTTGCAAGCACGCAATGGTTGTTGATTTACATTTTATCAGATTTTTTTTAAATTAAGTATTTTGAAAACACACAATTTGCATCATATATTAAAAAAGGAAAAAAATAAATTATTATTTTTTAATATAATATTATTATAAGAGAAACAAAATTTTTCAAAGGTTTAATATTCTATTTTTCATTTTCAGGACATTTGCTTATAGTTGCTCGTAAAGTAGCTGCTCAGCAAGGCTTAGACAAATCTGGTTTCCGTTTGGTCATAAATGATGGTAAAAATGGTGCTCAAAGTGTCTACCATCTGCATATTCATATTCTAGGTGGCCGTCAAATGCATTGGCCTCCTGGCTAATATATATATTGATAAATTTGTGCTGTGATCAATAAATAAAAATGTTTAACACGTTTTTGTTGTTTTAATTAAAATAATTGAGGCCGGTCGTGGCGCAGTGGCACAAAGTGTGACTGTAAAACCGACTAGTTGTGGGTTCGATCCCCACTTGAGGAGATGAAATATTTACTTAAATTTATAATTCCATTTCTTCACTCTGGTGTCGAGGACAAGCGCGGCGTTAGCTCTGCCACTCAACACGCAATGCCTCCGGAATTCGGCAGAAAGTGGGGAACGGAATGTCTTAACACTGGGTTCCCTCTGCCTACCCTGCAGTGTGCGGGATACAGCGTGAAGCTAATTTATTTTTATTTTTTTAATTAAAATAATGACGGCAGTTGTGGCGCATGGGCACAATTGTGTCAATATGAATGTGACAGGGCGTAAATTCGATTTGCATTTAACAAAATGAAATATTTAACACTTAAGTAGGTTCCCGCGGCGGCGGTAGTACCGCCACTCAACACGCAATGCCTCCTAAAATTGGCGGAAAGTGGGGAACAGAGTGTCTTAACACTAGACTCCCTCTGCCTACGCTGCTGTGTGCGGGATACAGCGTGAAGCTGAAAAAAAAAGTAGGTTCTCAGGTTCTCTCTGCCTACTCTTCAATGTGCACAATTCAGTGTGAAGTTAAAAAAAAAAACTGTCCCTATTTGTGCAACATTGGTGTACCTGCGCTTTTTGAAATATGGACGCATTTTGAAATGAACCATATGATTTTTTTACACTATCATGATGCAGTGTAGTTGTGAGACCGATTTTCTGAAAGGGGAATGAATTAATCCCATTTTCTGCTTTTGTTGACGAGGTGAGATGTTAAGTTTCATAACAGATACTCAATAAATATACTACTCTCAGCGTTCTAAGCATGTTAAAAAAATATTAACATAATGGCCAAAACACTTCAGTACTTAAATAAATACAGTTTTGGAATATTGTCAATATTATTTTTCTTTTTATCTTAAGTAAAATTTCGTTTGTTGAGTCCCGCCACTCAACACGCAATGCCTAAGTATCTTAACATTAGGTTCCCTCTGCCTATCCTGCTGTCAGCGGGAAGGTCTTATAAAAAAAATGATTACTATAATCAACAAACTCATCAGATTTACTAAAAATTGTTTATATATAATATATTAATTAACTATTGAATATCTCCCCACGTAAGTTTAGGCACGGGTGAAGATTTCTGTGATGCCGAGATGCCTCCTTACTTTCCTGTAAAATATAAACATTAAATGGATCGTTGTATTTACAAATGACAAGAAAAAGTCATCAGTATAACGTGGTTAATGATGTTAAGAAAAAAAAATATTAGATGTTTTATAACAAATGCCATATATAACTTTTTATACATTTATATTTTCATATTTCCTCATAGAAATTATATCCATACCTATATTATAAATTCGAAAGTAACTCTGTCTGTCTGTATGTCTGTCTGTCTGTGCCGCAATCAGGGCCAAACCGCTAATTCAATTGTAATAAAATACTCATAAAGAGATACTTGAGGGTCTTCGGATGAACATAGGTTACTTTTTTTTCTCATATTTGTAATATTGTCGATATATACTAAAATTAGGAATTAGGTTAGAAATTTAATAAATAAAAACAATATAACAAATGGTAAAGTAACAATTTGGTTTAAATGCAATTAAACCTGTACAAAACTTAAATTAAGGAACATTATTAAATTAAAGAACATAATCATCACATAACTTAATATAAATCAATTAACACAAAGTACTTATCACTATCGTTACCGCTCGTACATCCTGACATATTCCTCACATAATTATGTCGGAAGTGATAAATAACAAGAGGGT